>MDYQ01000204.1:0-50107 GCA_003024175.1 Planoprotostelium fungivorum | reverse complement strand
CTTCCATGTCTGCCGTATCGTCCGTTTGTGTGGGAGTGGACACAGCTGTGTCGGTGACTTCATCTTCCATGTCTACCGGGGCATCTGTTTGTGGAGGTGTCGAGACAGCTGTGTTGGCCACTTCAGCTTCCATGTCCACCAAGGTATCTGTCTGTGTGGGAGTGTACACAGCTGTGTCGGTGACTTCAGCCTCCATGTCTACCGGGGGATCTATTTGTGGAGGTGTCGAGACAGCTGTGTTGGTGACTTCAGCATCCATGTCTGCCGTAGGATCCGTCTGTACAGGTGTCGACACAGATGTGTCGACAACGGGGGCGGATGGTGGCTGATGCTGTCTCGTGCACATGGGGAAGCGTGGTCCATCAGTCAGGCTGAGCGACTGCAGTTCAGCGACCACGGCAGCCGCGCGAAGGTCGGTGATTGTGCGCTCTGCAGCTTCGTGTCTCGCCCTCAACGTTCGGTTTTCCTGTGGATTGTGAGACGTATGAAAGAGAGGGGAGATGTTCTCACCGTGAGTAGCTCGGTGCATCTCTTGGCCGACTGTGACTTGACTTTGGAGAGTTCCTGTGACGGATCAGCTTCATGATGAAGATGACGATGAAGGTGAAGTCACGACCTGTCGTATCTTTCCTATCGCCTTGCGATGATCGGTCGCTTGCTTGAAACGTTTGAGATGTTCGGATGAGTGCTTGACTTGCATTTCAGAGAGATCCTACATGCATCAGTTGATGAGGAAACATGACACGAAGAGTCTACCTTCTCAAGCTTGGCCGTCTGTGAACTGCGGACGCTGGCTTCAGCTGTAAGTTGAGAGATTTCCTGCGGTAGGTCAACTCCATCGCTGAAGATGGTGACGTCATCACCTGTGAAAGTTTCTCCTTCTCCTTCTTGTGGTCATCGGCCTCGGTGGAACGCTTCGAAGACTCTTCTTCGTACTTCTCTTGCAGTTCAGACACTTCCTGCATCGCATCAGCCGGTGAGAGGAGAGGAGATGATGCGTTCACCTTCTGAAGCTTCTCGATCTGCCTCTTGTGGTTGACAATCTCCTCCGCATGATTCTTAGAGGCAGTTTCGGAGTCCTTCTGGAGACCGGAGATCACCTGCGTCTGTGTCATTCGAGTCATCTGTGGAGGCATTACCTTCAGAAGACCCTCTCTCTCCTTGCATTCGGCCTCGGCCAGGGATCTAGAAGACTCTCTCTGTAGTGTAGAGACTTCCTGCAGAGGGTCAGCACTGTTGATGAAGGATTCGAACACCTTCTCGAGTTCTTCTGTCTGCAGGCCGAGAAGTTCGGCCGTCTTCTGAAGCCTTTCGATCTCCCTCTTGTGATGGGCGATCTCCTCCGCATGTTTCTCAGAGGCAGTTTCGGAGTCCTTCTGGAGGCCGGAGACCACCTGCGTCTGTGTCATTCGAGTCCTCTGTGTTTCCATTACCTTCAAAAGGCCCTCTCTCTCTCTGCACTGGGTCTCGGCCTCGAGAGAACGCTTCTTCAGAGCAGACTGGAGTCCGGAGTTCTTGAGACAGGTCAGATGGAAGAATGAAGATGCAATGTTACCGTCTGAAGTCTCTCAGTGAGACTGGTCAGGGCGGCGGCCCGGGCTTCGTGTTCAGAGACGACTTGTTCTTTTTCCTGGCGAATAAGAGCGACCTCCTGTGGTGCGTAAGTCGTTTCGTACCATGATACGATTGTCTCACAGCTCGAAGTTCGTAGCTTTCGACCAGATGGCTTTTCAAATCGGTCTCACTTCTCTCCTTGACTTCGAGAAGCTCCTGAGATGGATGAGTCGAATGCATTATGATCTGACTCTGACGAGGGGCATCACCTTGTGAAGCCTGCAACCGACTCGTTTCTCTCTTTTAATTCGTTCCTGAGCCTTGCGAAGTTCCTAAAGCAGATTAGTCACAATCATCGATTGTTTCGATTAGAGCTGATCATTACCTCAGAACACTTCTTAAATGCCTTCTCCCGACGAGTAGAAGCCTTAGAAACCTTTCTTCTTGGAGTCGCGGTCTGATCAGGCTCTTTCACCTCCTCTCTCAGCACCACAACAAATCGCCAACAGAATAGAAGGCAGTTGAAGAATAGAAAGACCGTGTAAACGTTTAGTTCGAGCATTTTAGCCTTGGTGTTCGTCCTTCGTGTGTCCAAAGAGATTTGGTGAAAATTGTTGAAAAATGTTTTAAATTGAATCCTCCCCCAACTGCAATACAGCCGCGACAAATGCATTGGATGCCAGTGGTCGACATTTATGAGATGAGGCGTCCGAAATGGACTCTGTTCCAGTCGTGTCTACTCTGAGTGGAGACAGAGACACGACGCAGCAGCGACGGTATGTATGAATCATGAGACGTCTCATCTGAAGAGCGGGGACAGGTGCGAGGCTTCTCGTCTGTACGATGGATGCATCGTCTCATAGATTCAATTTCGGCTGGACATCGATCGGCGCAGGAGGCCAATCATAATCATCTACAGATGGTTTCCGTTTGTGAGAGGTAGATATCGATAGAATGGAATATCTAAATGGATATATAGGTTCACTGCTTTCTGAGCTTGTAGGTATGATAGCATGGCGATTGCATTTCGTGCTTTCCATCAACTTCTTCTCCTAGAGGTGTTCTGTGCGTCAAAGACTTGACTAATAGATAGGATACCCCTCGTATGTTTCATCAGAGGTCGATATCATCCATCATCTGTGCTAGTGAGAGGTTCATGTACATCAGTTCGTAGTGTAACGTCTTCGATCGACAGAACCCACTTGAGCTCTTCACTTGCATCTCCTTCTATCCTCACAGCAGAGAACATCTTTGTCTCCCACTGACAGGCGGCCGCCTTGCCCACCCGATGACCGCTTGCATTCATTCTGACCTTTGCCGACAGACAAGACTCCTCCCTCGTTTAACCTCTCCGTTATTTCTCGTGAGTAACTGTTGTCGAATCTCCTGACGAGAGTCTAATGATCAGTAGCCAAAAAAGGTCGAACATGGTCCAAGTGGCGAGAGAAGTCTAAATGCAAGTGGAATCAGTTTGAGAGAAGAGTAACATACTCGCCCTCCAGTTTTAGAACATGACCCTGTCGACCGATGAGTGGAATGCGGCATGGGATATATAACACCGGAATCAGTCTAAGCTCCCAGTCATTCGAATTGAACTCGAAGATGTGAGGAGGAGAAACTTCAACATGCGGCCCTTGTGATGTGATATGGTCGATAAACTCTCCTTTTATAGCTCTCATCTACAACTCTCAACTCACACATTCACTGAATGCTCGCGTGTTGTGGATCCATGTCGACCGCGGACAGCGTGTGCAGATGAGAGGAGAACATGAGATGTGTCGTGAAGCGAGAGGCCAGAGAGGGAGTAGAAGAAAGTGATAGATGGGGAGGGGAGAGTCAAAAGAACAACACCGTCTGACGTTGACGAGAGAAGAGCTCGATGCGGATGATATCAATATGGTGCTGCTGCTACGATGTGATCTTGCATCGCATTTACGCTATTGGTATTCAATTCATTTTTAGAGAATTTTCATAAATCATCAAAAGCGCTGAAGACACGCTCTAAAAGTGAATTATCTCCGATCAATGAATTTCTATCACCTCCATTACGTTTTCATCTTCTAAAGGTCAGACTTTGCTTACTTCCACGAGACAGCGTATGACGCCATAGCTATTCTGTATCGCTGACAACAAGCGACGAACTTCATCATAGCCGCTCCCGGAGTGAAACGGCGATGTTCTGGGCAGCTGCCTGCGACGTGTGACCTCAATCAAGTTTTTTTATCAGATGAGATCATTCGAGGAAGGAGAACAGTCGCATCGTCTCTGAATGCCTCCCACACTGACCGTGTATGATACGACGATCGTTGAGACTCTTGTGTTCATCTCTATCTGTCTTCATCGATACATCTCGTGAGCTCTTTGTGGAAGAACTCTATCTCTTCATTCCACAAGAGAATCTCAGAAGGCTCAAAGATGATTGACTTTGGTGAACTCGGCTACTTTTCCACTCATTTTTTGGCCCGATTCTTTTTAAAGTGATTGATCATCACACCATTACGCGATGAGCGGCACCTGGAGTCTATACGAGGATCTTCCACCTCCATCCACGTCAACTGGATCACTCTCAGCACCTCTATCGAGTCTACCAACACCAGATGTCCCCTCATCTTCTGCCACGACGTCGAATGCTCCTGAGTCTACTCCAAATGAGATCGTCATCACCAGTGCCGCCCCCACCAAAGCACCCATCAAAGAGACCACCACAGGTGTGATGGCCCACGTCTCGATTGCTGATTCGATGTCGAAGATTGGGGCTCGAATACTGCAAGATTGATCGCGATAAGAAAGGCTGCCGCAGCTAAGGCGGCCAAGCCAGCACCAGTCAAGAAGATATCCTCACTGGCCAATTCACAATTACAAAAGTTGAAGCAGGCTCAGAATGATCTCAAACAGCGAGAGTCTAAATTCACAGAAGAAGAGGCATCTTTGAGCCACACAATCAAAGTCGAGGAGAAAGTGACACCCATACCACTCACCATCACACACGACCCATTAGAGTGACCGATGGACGTTTTAAACCCTTCTCACCCTCTCTAGAAACGCACAAGCCTCACAATCCATCTTTGGTTCTGCCATCGAAGTGTACGATCCAACGAAACCGAATGATTACATCAAGCTTATCGAAGAGAGGAGGAGGAACCTTATCAAGAGTGAATTCCGTTGTCATCTTTTTGACCTCTTGGATATTGATCTGGTTCGCTTTTAGAAGATCGAGAGACGAAGATGCAAGCACCAGTCAATCCAGACTTTAGACCTCCCTCCATCTACAAGAACGAAGATGTCCCACCGCCGCTTCACGAAGAGAAGGAAGAGAAGAAGCCATCGCCATCGAAGATCCAGCACGAAGCACCGTCAATCTCTCAACCTCCAGCGAAGAAGAGGTGACGAAAGTCTCCTCCATCATCTCCTCCATCCATCATCTCATTTCAAATCACGATCTCACATCACCATGTCACATCCATCACAGAACAGAATCTGAAGAATTTTCCCAGCAAGAAATCAAAGAAGGAAAACAATCAGACTGGCCCCGGAGTTGGGGTCACCAACAACAGCATCGTCGCCAAGATGATGGCCAAGATGGGTTACAAAGAAGGACAAGGTCTCGGCAAGACCGAAGACGGTATCACTGCTCCTCTCATCGTTAAGAAGACGGACGGCCGAACCGGTGTCATCGTGGTCGGTGATGCGATGAAGAAGATCAGTCAGAAGGTTCAGAATAATAGTGTCCCTCTACATCTGAGCAGCGTGGTGGTGCTTACGGTGAGTGGAGGTTTCATTTGAATGGGAAGATGAAGAGGATATAGAACATGGTGGGGCCGGGTGAGGTGGATAACGAGCTGGAGAGAGAGACGAAAGAAGAGTGCACGTCAAAGTATGGTCCCGTCATGCAATGCATCGTACACGAGGTGATCGCCAACAACTCATCATCTTTCATCTCATCATCATCGCCTCATCATCCTGAGCTCATCATGATGTTCATCGTGTCATGTTCATCATCATCATGTTCTCCATGTTCATCATGATGTTCATCTGAGAGTCAATTCCATAGGACACGAGGAGCGGCGTTGCCAACCACGAGGCCGTGCGTATCTTTGTCAAATTCGCACATCACGACCAAGCCAAGAGAGGTGAATCGTCTCGTGCGAGGGACGAAGTTTAAAGACATACAGCCATCGACGATCTAAACGGCCGAACCTTTGGTGGAAGAAAAGTCGTCGCCCAACTCTACGATGAGCAGTCGTTCGTAGAGAGAGCCTTCCAATTTGGATGAGAAGAGGGCAGATGTCTTAGCTCCCTTCTCCTCTGTCGGCCGTGGTCGATTGTTTTATCGATAGAAAAATTCTCTTCGGCGTGGCATTTTATTTCATTTTATTTGTCGTGTGCGTTTTCACGATGCATGAGTAGACAAGAGATGGATTATTTATAAGAGACACTACTTCCTCGAGCCAAAGATTCCACCAACAACTGCCGCGACGATGGCCAGAACGATGATCAACAAGATGATGAGACAGCACATCCTCTACATCGCGTCAGTCTTTCCTCTCTCCTCTTTTCACCTTTCTCGATTTCTTTGCGAGCTTGTTGGCCGATTTGAGCTGCTTGACTCCCTCTGCTGTGTAGCCCACACTCTGTTGGACATTGTATTCGATCTGGTCGATGAGCTCGCCCTGCGCCTCCACCAATATAGCCATGTCCATAAATAGTTGGTGGAGCTCCATGATACTCTGTTCTAAAGCGAGAATCTCTCTGTGCTTGTTCTCGATGTAAGCCAGGGCGTCTTTCGCTTGAGAGTGACGCTGCTTGTCTAAAATCTTCTCTGCGAAGACTTCTGTGTTGCCAGACTCCATGGCAGCGTCGATTTCTTCTTGTGTGGCCTCGGGCTTGACTGATGGAAGGTGAGATGAGGGATGATTGGAATGGGAGATCACCGATCTTGTATTGTCTCTCGACTCTCTCTCTGTATTTGTTTTTGTACTTGTTTTGAACCTGTTCGAACGTCGGTGATTCATCTCGTTTTGTCATTCGAGATGATAATGATGGCACCTCTTGGTATTCTTGCATGAGCTCCAAGAACTTCTTAGTGAGGGTACCGTGTACGTTTGTACGTATCCGAAACTGTGCCGTGGCCTTCTCTTTCGTGCTCGTTTTCTTGTTATCTGCATCCATGTCTTTGAGTTTGTTTCGGACATCACTGGCCGTGATGTTTGTCGATTCGATCAGTTTCTCCAATTCTCCACTTCCCTCTGTTTGTCTTCAGGATCCGAATGTAAACTGTTTCCACGACTCACTGGATTCGATGCCAACGGACATGAGACTCTGCGAAGAGCTCTCTTCGATGGCCTTGATGTTCTTTCGTATGGTGGACATACCGGCCTTGATGGATGAGACCTACCATGTTGAGCGACTGTCAGAGGCGTAAAAGGTATCCTCTCACTTCTTCGAAGAACTCCTGCATGAAACCCTCCATACCGACCAGCTCTAGTTCCTCTCCCGTCTCTGTGCTATCACTCCTCTTCTTTTTATTGCCTCCTCCAAACTCGACGTTGACGTCTTCAGGATCTGCCTCTGCATCCTGTGCACCTCTCAATCCCACTTTCGCAAATCATATCTCCAAGAGACAACATTACCTTGACTTCTGCTAACCTGTTCTGCATGTTTAAGAGGTTATGAGCGTAGTTGACCTCCTTTCGTCCTCTGTTTCCTGGGTCGGGATGATGTGCGAGAAACAACGCGAGGCGCGCGATTCCGAAATCAAAGAAAAGCGATGAAGAACAGCCTCTTTATTTGTACACCCTGTCTCTCCCTCCTACGTGTCTCTGGATGATATACGTTCGATACATCACGAGACGATAGCCAGTGGTGGCTGAGTCGTTCCGTTACCGACCCCGGCTGTCCACTTTTTGTACCGAGCCGGAACATATTCTCGGCCTCTTTTCCTGAGGAGCATTGCTTGCTCCAACAGCTTCAGACAGTCGAAAAGATGGGTAACAAGCCTACAAAGGGCAAGAAGGGAAAGTCCAAGGACGATAACCCCAGAAGTCCCTCATCAGAGGCGTCCAGCCCCAAACCCACACCGCCAACCGCAGATCATCAGTCTCCCGATGTAGCACCGAAGATGCCCACAGAATCTACTGATGGAGAGATTCATGAATCATGGAACGACACCGTCTTATTCGGAGACAACCAGAAGGTTACCAACGACGATTTTGAACTGTTGAACGTGATCGGCAAGGGTAGCTTTGGAAAGGTGAGAGGGATAGAGAAGGAGGGGAGATGTTCGGAATGTAACCCGGTTGAAAGGTAATGCAAGTTAAGAAGAAGGACGATGGCAAGATATACGCGATGAAGGTTCTGAATAAGGAGGCCATCATCGCCAGAAAACAAGTGGCCCATACGAAGGCCGAAAAGAGCATCCTCAGCAAGATTCAACACCCATTCATCGTTCACCTCCACTATGCATTCCAGACCAAAGACAAACTTTACATGATTTTAGACTTCGTAAACGGTGGAGAGCTCTTCTTCCATCTGAAGAAGGAGACGAGATTCGCGGAGCCAAGAGCTAGGTTCTACGCCGCTCAGATCGTCAGTGCTATCGCTCACCTGCACTCTTTCGACATAGTGGTGAGTCCCTCTACATTCCCTCCGACACCGTTCTAACATTCCATCCAGTATAGAGATCTCAAACCGGAGAACGTGAGAACCGCTCGAGAGTCATTCTCGAAGCTTCTAATCTTCGAATCAGATCCTTCTCAATGCACAAGGTCACATCACCATCACTGATTTCGGACTCTCCAAGCAGATCAACAACGAAGAGGGGACTCACACGTTTTGTGGAACACCCGAGTACCTGGCTCCTGAGGTCGGCCCATCGTCCATCATGCAAAGACTGACACCGTGCAGGTTCTCAAGGGCATGGGTCACGGTAAGGCCGTCGATTGGTGGTCTCTCGGAACTCTGGTCTACGAGGTTCGTCCATCATGTCATTCGCACGTTCGTGATGCTGATCCTCTCTTCAGATGTTGACCGGTCTACCCCCCTTCTACTCTCAAAATATCAACATCATGTACCAAAAGATCCTCTCTGGAGAGCTCAGATTCCCATCTTACGTATCCCAGGACGCCCAGAGCTTCTTAGAAGGGCTGTTGACGAGAGAGGTGAGACGGCATCCATCCCTCATCTTCCGTGTCTCACTCTCTATCGTTCTCATTCAACTAATTCTCCATTCTGAAGACATGCAGGTGGACAAGAGATTAGGCAGTGGACCTGATGGAGCCAACGAGATCAAGAGACACCCCTTCTTCAAAGAGATCGATTGGGAAGCTCTGGAGAGGAAGGAGATCGAGCCTCCCTTCAAGCCCAAGGTCAGGTCTTCTTCCTGCGTCAACAACTTTGACGTCGCTTTCACCAACGAGGTGAAGATCATCACCGTCACGATCATCATTGTGCGACGCATCTGACGATGAAAGGTCCCAACCGATTCTCTCCCTGAAGGCTCTACTGTCAGCGATCAGAAGGACACTCACTTTGATGAGTTCACTTACACGGCTGAGGTGATGGTGAAGACATTGGGTCGCGTACTGATCGAGAGCAGAGCACCATCAAGGTTTCGGATGACTAGAGAACAAAGGACAAACCTTTGTAGATATAAACCCGAAACGTAGAATCAAAGAGGGTCTTGTGATGCACGTGTCTGAGATGATCCTGCAGTACTCTCTCATATTCCCTCTCAATTTTTTTCTGTCTAATCTTGTGTTTGCTCAACAGACCGTGTCCTCTCCACTATCCACCAGGTCTCAAGATGTGTCCACTCATCTCATGTGGATAGACTTATGATGAATGGGTTTCTCTCTTTCGTTTTATGTGTTGAATGATTCTCCGCAGCCACATGACCCCTTTGCATTTGGATTGACAAACACGAATTCTGATTTCAAGTGATCTTCTACATAGTCCATCTCCGTCCCAACTACCGTCATTAAAGCCGAAGGGTCTATGAATATCTTGATACCTGTTGGAATGTCACTCATCGTTCATACGAATCTGTCTGTCTTCACCATGTTCTTCGACGATCTCATCTGCTGGTTTCTTCTCGCGTGCGTAGTCTAGCGTGTATGAGAGTCCGCTGCATCCTCTCCTCTTAACTCCCAATCGTATCCCCATGCTATCTGGTTTCTTTGCCAGCAGTTCTTTAAGTCGGGCTCCAGCAGAGGGCGACTATGAGTTGGTCAACGACATCACATCATCAGCTCACGTGAGAAAATGAATATTCACCAAAGCGACGGCGGCCTTTCTATTGGCGAACCTGCTCGACAGCGCCCGTGAGCCAGTGATAACACGTCCAGCTGCTGACATGATGTTTTTTTGTTGTGATGTGATGTGATGCGATTTCAAACGATCACCCGATATACAACAGAGAACAGATCATGTGTGGCATCGGAGCCATCTTAGGGACACAACCAATTGTTCAACTTCCGAGTGATTGGAACACACAGACATCGTCTGCAGAATCGAACGATGAGATCTTCCATCTTCAATCAGCTGCGCTCTCAGAAGCATTACGCCCAAGAGGTCCAGACAGTCAATGTTCTATTGACATCGTTACCACATCGGGTACCATGATTCATCGATGGTCTCTCTTCTCTGATGATATCTTCAGAGACGAAATTGCATCTATCGGCCAGTGTATTAGCTATCAGAGGTGAAATCTGTCCTCAACCCATCCGAGACGAAGAGACAGGCAACATCTTGTGTTGGAATGGAGAAGTGTATGACGGCCAACTTTCGGTATCCTCGCTTCTGCATCCTTCCAACTAACAACACGACAGATACCCATCAAGGACAATGATACAGAAATTCTCTTAAATCAACTGTGCAGGAAAGATGCAGATGTGAATCACATCTTGACGTCCATCGAGGGCGAGTGGTCCATCTTGTTCTGGGAGGTGATGTCATCATCATTCACCCCTTCGATTATAAACAAAGACAGTGAAGCACCCTGCACAAACTCTTTGGGCGGGAAGAAGTCTGTTCGGTCAACGAAGTCTGTTACTCCATCTACCTAATGCAACCTGTCCATCACTGTCTATCTCTTCCATCGCTTTCGGAGATGCAAAAAGCCGCGTCCAATCCTCTACACCTTCTAACAACGAAGAAGAAGGTGAAGATGTTTGCATCATCTCGAGACAATGTGTAATGTGAAACAGATGATGGAGAGGAAATAAGAGAGAATTGGGAGGAGATGTCACCCGAGTACCTCTATCGCTTCGTCTTTGAAGAGAAGGAGAAGATCATCGTCAAACGACACGCATGGCACAAGGGATCATCTCGACCGGAGGTGATGATGGTGTGATGATGTGCAACTCAATTTTTCAGATACCCATCGTATCGAATGAGGAAGAGGGCAATCGTGAAGAAGAGAGTGTGAAAGGCCTCTTGGAGGTGATCATCATCACATGATCATCATGATGACAACGTGATCTCTTCACCGATACGATCATCACTCTCATCACCATCACATCATCCCCATCGATGATCATCTCAACACCACCGACACCAAACAGGCCCTCAGCCGAGCCGTACGATCTCGCGTCATCAACTTACCCAACCCCTCCCAATCCAAAGGAGAAGACAGCAGCACGGGATCTAAATTGGGAATCTTATTCAGCGGAGGAATCGACTCCATGGTGCTGGCGGCCCTCTCTGACCTACACGTCGACCCTACAGAGTCCATCGACTTGTTGAACGTTTCTTTCAGCGTCAACGGAAACTACAACGTGCCAGATCGTGTGACGGGGAGGAACGGCGTGAGAGAATTGAGGTGAGATGATCATCGATCATCATCGCGATCGGTTTCATCTCGATCGGATCATGACGTCATCTCATTGATATGTCATCACGGTGATGATCATCATCATGACGTTATCATTCCACTGCGTTTGCGATCAGTCATCGTCATCGCTCACGATCGTCATCTGATGATGACTACCACACGAGACGATGAGTCTGACTTCTTTAGAACCTTATCCAACCGCACTTGGAATTTCATTGAGATCGACGTCGGCCCGGAAGAGGTGACCCCCTCCCTCTTAAACCCTAAACCCCACAGTTCTCCCTGTACAGAGACCACATACTCGACCTCATCTATCCCAAGAGCAGCATCATGGACGTCACCATCGGTGCTGCCCTTTGGTTTGCTTCTAAGAGATACAATGGTTCGTGTCAAGCGAAAGTTTTACTAGATGGTCTGGGGGCAGACGAGCAGCTGGCCGGCTACGGCAGACACAGGGTCACGTTCAAAAAGGGCGGGAAAATGGAATTGAGACGGGAGTTGGACAAGGACATCCATCGCCTGTGGCAGAGGAACTTGGGTGAGTCCCAAATTTCAAGTTGAAATTTCGAGTTGAAAAAATCCGCAGGAAGAGACGATCGTCTCATTAGTGATCACGGAAGAGAAGCGAGGTTCCCCTTCTTAGACGAAGGCGTCGTCAGATACATCTCTTCTCTACCTCTAAATGTTATCTGTGACTTTGATTGTCCTCCCGGCGTCGGGGATAAAAAAATCCTCAGGCAGCTGGCCGACAGAATCGGATTGAAAGAAGCATCTACGCTGACAAAGAGGGCGATACAGGTGAGGTCATCATGGAAGATGATTGGTTGATGTCTTTGTGCAGTTTGGATCGAGAGTGAACAAGGTTATCTTTCCCTCTACACCATCATCGAAGATCAGCGGTGCATCTTCTTTTCGTTCGAAATAAAAAACGCCGAGCCATCGTGTGATGGAACATGAGTGGAGATATTAAACATCCAAAAGCGAATTACAATATCGATGCGATCTGATGTGTCTCATCATATAAAAAGATCATGTGATCCTGATGAACCCAAAGACGTCAAAATATAAGAGGTTCAAATTTGAACCCGCCGTCTCATATCTCCACAGCCCACAGGCGGGGAATTTTTTAGATATGGTGAGCGGTACCCTGTGATGTCAGAGATGACAGGAAAAGGTTTACACCAGAAGCCATGCACGTGACCGAAACTCTGCCGAGCCTCAACATCATTCGAAAAGAAACAGACCTACGAACAACAACACACGAACGACCAACTCCTCAACGAACACGATGAGACACGCAATCACTTTGCTGTTTCTCGCTCTCTCGGCCACCGCTGTGTGGGCCAACATATGCCAGCCCGGCTATGTCTGGTGCTCCGGCGTCAACACTTGCTACGATCCCTCTCAGTACAGCTGCAACGCTGACCAGTATCACGGACAATACCGTCTCTGTGCCACTGGAACAGCCTCATGCAACGACGTCTGCATCGCTTCTTGCGCGTACCAGTGTGGAACTGACGGTTCGGTGAGTTCATCTCGAGCAGATGATGAAGACTAGATGGACTGATGAGCGTTCAGTACACTGCCAGAACCGACCGCAGCTGCTCTTCTCCTCCTTCTTGTGTGACCAACAACATGATGGCTTGTGGCGACGCATGTTACGACAGCAGCAAGTTCTGCTGCGTCTCTGGCCAGCCTCAAGACATCAGCACCTGCCCTCAGCCCACTGCTGCTGTCGCTGACACGACATGCAAGAGTCCCTTTGGTCTCTACAACGTCCGCTCTCTGCTTGGCGGTCAGCTTCGCATCAACGCTGCAAAGAGCATCACTGCCGCCGTCAACTTCACTCTGTCTGCAGGATCTCTCTTCGATCACAAGGGTCAGCAGTGCTATATCTCTACTGGTGGCCAGCTCATGTATGGAGCCCCTATCACGAACGCTGTCAACGGTGCCGTCAACGGTGTGGTCAATACTGTTGCCAACACTGCCAACGGTGCCATCAAGACGATCTTCGGTATCTCTGGTGACTATCTCAGCCACAACGGCAGTCTCTTGTGGTACGCCTGCTCTTCTCCCTCTGGCGGTTCCAACTTGTACGTCAACAAAGTCAACGGTCTGACCTGCTCTGCCAATTACTTGTACGCCACTCTCACTGGCCCCACCGTGCCCAGCGCTCTGTCCAACGTCATCGGCTCGGTACTGCCCGTCACCAACGTAGTCAGTGCAGTCTTGCCCGTCACCAACGTAGTCACTTCCATTCTGCCCATCACCAACATCCTCGGTGGACTGTTCGGCGGCGGTAACAAGGCCCCTTCCACTTCGGCAGCCACCTCCAACTTCCCCCCACCGACGACTTACACTCCCGCCACCAGCTCCATCCCCATCGTATCTCCTCCCTGCGTTCCTGGAGGACCATCCATTCCCGTCCCCTACTGCTACTACTCCTTTGACAACGGTATCTTGGGTAATCTATTGAAGGACGACAGTGGAAACGGCAAGATCGCGACTGTGCTCGGCTTACCCAGCGTCATCTTGGGAAAGACGAAGCAGGCGCTCGGCTTCGGTTCTTCTGCTGGATTCCAAGGTCTCAGACTCGACCAGACTGCCGGTCTCGACGGTGCATTCTCGATTGCCACTTGGCTGAAGGTGAGTCTCATTCTTCCGTCATCTCGTAGACATCGCTGAGAGTGGACAGGTCCAAGCCAGCAACAAAGTAATGAAGATCGTGTCCGCGAAGAAAGGTCTATTCTCCCTCCTCTCTGGCTGGGAACTCTCTATCAACCCCGTCGCGAAGACATGCACGTTCACCTCTGGCTTCTCTAGCGTCTCTTGGAACATCAACATCCCCACCGATACATGGTTCCACTTGGCTTTCACCGCTGAGAAGAGCGGTAAGGTCATTCTGTACATCAACGGAATTGCTGGAGCCACTCAGAACATCGCCTTGTCCAAAGTCATCAGCCCTCTCTACATCGCCGCTGATCAGAGCATCAGCAACTTCAAGGGAGCTCTCGACGACTTCCTGATGTTCACCCAATCTCTCTCTGCCCAGCAGATCCTCTCGATCATCAGCAACAGATGCTCTACCTCCACATCTGCACCTGCAACATCCTCTCAATCTTCCACTCCTGCCCAATCTTTCACTCTCGTCCCATCTGACGCTCCCTACATCTCCGCAACAGACACAGGAATGAACACTCAGCCTTACACTCCTACCCCATCTTCCGACGCAGGAATGAACACCCAGCCCTACACCCCCACTGACGCCGTCACATCTCCACCGGCAACCGATGCGGGGACTTCTCAGATCTACACTCCCACTTCCACACCCTCAACAAGTGCAGCCCAGTCTTCCAATCCCTCTTTCACTGGCGTACCTGCGTCCACGGCTGCAGGCATGAGCTGTGGCTTACCTTGGCTGTACTGGTCATTCGACAAGATCAACCAGGGAAGATGTACCGATGATTCTGGACACGGCCGTCACGGCGCCTTCTCCACCGACATCTCTCTCGTCGTCGGTAAGCTGAGACGGGGCTGCAACTGGAAGAGTGGCAACCGCCTCTACATCACTCTGCCTCAGTTCAATCTCAACAACGCCTTCACCATCGCCACTTGGTTGCGTCTCGACGCTATCGGAGGGAAGAACATCATCGCATCGACCAAGGCTCTTCTCAGCGGCTGGGAGCTAGCCTACGACGGCAGCGCCAAGCAGATCACCTTCCAGCCATCTCAGGGCAGCTATGTCAGCTGGGACGCCAGCTCTCTACAAGTGGGTGCCTGGGCCCACGTTGCCGTCGCCGTCAGTGCCGGTCGTGCCGAGCTCTTCTTGAACGGCGTCTCTTGCGGCGTCAAGTCCATCTCTGCCCTCGTCCAGAGCGTCGTCGGCCTCACTGTGGGAGGCAAGCTGTCTGCTGATCCTCTTCGTGGTACCCTCGATGAGTTCCTCGTCTTCGATCGCACTCTCGTCAAGCAGCAGATCTGTGATGCCAGGGACAAGTACCTCACCGGAGCTATCGTGCCTGCCAACAACTGGAGTCAGCAGACTGGCTCTTACGATTGGGGAACTGGCTGGGAGCTCGGCAGCGTCCTCTCTAGCGTCAGCTTGAACAGAATGCAGAACTGGTGGATCTTCTGAACGCCCTTCTCTGGACTTCCCTGCTGATAAGCATAATATATATGTCATATAAGACTGTTCTTTACATTGTGCTTGAGAACGAGCGAATGTATTCCAAGTGTCAACCTCAGCTTTGAAAATTGTTCTTCTCTTTAGGATATTCCATATTTGTATCACACGTCAAGCAGAAGAAACTGTCTAACGAGCTTCGGCCAAGCTCAGTATAGACATCCATACGTGTGTGTGCGTTCGTTGTCTCTGGTTCTTAAGAGTTCATCATGTGCCGGCACATGACCTTTCCCAAATGCGTATCGGTATGTCGGGCTGCATCTACACTGAGGCAATATTCCTCAGGCCACATCTCGGGGCATCTTCCGCGTGATACAGTTATCCTCTAAAGGCGGCAGAGAGCCACCTGTGATATCGACTGCTCATAGAAGATGAGCGAAGGAGGGGGATCTTCTGATGGAAATAATGGTAACGGAGTGAGGGTCATCTCATGTGACTGCTTCGCTCACAATCTTTTGATAGCCCGTGCGTAGTAAATTGCAGATGTGGCAAAATGCACAACAGCAATCAACGTCATCGGCTGATTTACGACAGACTGTCAACCCAAATAGTCCTTCTCGACAAGGTGAGCACCTCTGTTGTTTTCAATTGACTTGTATGCTCTGCAATGCATCACATCGCCGACAAATGTCAGATCGATTCAAAAATGCAATGCAGAAGTTCAATCAGCCGACGGCACCGGCCAACGATCCCACCTCATTGACTCAATCCAAACGATTCAGTTTGAACCGAAAAGGAAGGTGAGTCGAGATGATGATATGACGTCTCCCAATCTCGAAGACACTCACACATCTCTCACAGTTCAGAAGAGCCCATGCCTCTGCGACCGTCACGGCCGACGAAAGACACACCATCATCATCCACCCTACGCATATCTAGAAACTCTAATGAAGTCAAAAAGGCTTTCAATCCCCTCCCATTACCTCCTCAAGGCAAGAGCATTCCTTCCACGACTTTACCTGGAAATTCGAGTGAAATTTCGAGTCGTACCACACCCGCTCCACCACCGGCTCAGAAGAGGCCACTCGTGAGGACACCGACGGGTCCCACTACAACGAGCCAAACGAAACAAGAGGTACAGGTGAGTGTTGACTTCATCATCAATATGAAACTAAAGAGGACAGCCGCCAGCGTTGCTGCCGAAACCGAGTCCCAATTTGAATTCTCCATCACTGACGAATCCCAATTTAAATTCTCCATCGCTGACGGCTCCCACGACACCCATGGCAGGCCAAGCCAACTCTGTGACATCCCCTCCCCCTTCTAACTCCTCCCCTCCATCGAACGAAAGACAAGCGTACTCGAGCGTAACCGACAACGGTGATTCAGCCCTGAGTGAGCCATTCACCGAATGAGTCACGTGACTGACGCGTTGTAGTGCGAACATCCTTCAGCTCGTTTAGAAATCACTTTAGCGATTTTGCGTCCACGTTCAGAATGAAGAGAGAAGACAGTCAGAATGGATTGAAGAGGAACACGATCGTCTTAACGAGAAACGAAGAAATAGTACCTCAGGTGAGAAATTTGAAAAGTGGGAGAAAAGTGACGGAAATTTCAGATCGTACCCACCGTGGTGAGTCCGGTAGTGCAGATGATGAAGTGGACCATCCCTATGTACAATCATCCGTTCGAAGAGAGTGACGAAGAAGAGGAGATCTTGTTGTCCCAGGTGGGAAGATGCTCCACTGGGCCTGTCAGATTGAGACTCTGATGACAGGTTCCGAATCGGCCGCCGCCGTTGCCACCGGTGGTGAGGAAGGATTCTGACGCCAGTGCAAATCCAGTGGTGGTGAATCAAGCAGTGACGAACCATCCAGCGAAGGGGCAGACACTAGAGCCACCCAATGCAGGTGAGACGATGGATTGATATTTCGTGTCATCGATAGTGTCTTCGTCGTATGATACTATGGTTGATCATCGTGTGTCCGTAGTACCACCATGGATGATCTGTGTCATCATCTGTCGATTCACATGATGTCATGTCATCATCACGAACGAAAAATCACTCTGAAATTCTCTTGCATCTTCAAAATGAAAGATCACGTTGCTCTAACTCTCACTGACTCGTTGTAGATGACAAGACCAGTAACGACCCTCGTGATCGTGCAAACAGCAGCGACAGAACGAAACCGACGTCAGAGAAGGTGAAAAAAACTCGACCAGTGGGGTTCGAAACCAGTCCTCCTCACACCACCACAGTTGGACGTCCTCTTTCAAGCCTTGGTCGTCGCCGCAGAGAAAGAGAAGCCAACAACAAAGAAGGAAGACGAGAACACCATCTGCATCGCCCTCTACGACTTCCAGTCAAGGACAGAATTCGAGTTAGACGTGCGAGCCGATGATGAGGTGAGAGGTGATGATGAGAACATGAGCTGACGTGGAGGTTCTATAGATCGCGCTGCTGAGTCAAGAAGGAGAGTGGACGAGAGGATACAACGTGAGAACGAAGAAGACAGGGTACATCCCTTCCAACTATGTAGAAGAGACAGAGAGGACTGTGAACATAAGACAAATGTACAACATATGAATAGATCGACTCCTCGACTCTAACTCTCGTGAACCTTGCTGATGTGCACCGAACGACAAGTCATCGATAGAGGAACATTCTGCACACCATCGCGTGTTGATTGGATGGCCTTCGTTCCTCTGTCTGTGAAGATCATGTGACCCAAAACAGAGCCCAATACGAACTCTCTGACAGCTCTTTCAGCAGAATGTACCATGCGAGGTGCCACGTTAACAACCGTGGGGCAATTTTGGGTCCAAATTCTCCAGAAACGCCCAACAGAGCCAAAAGACAGTGAAGATGGTGAGAGGTCATGCGACAACAGAGAGTCATACTATTATAGGAGAAATCAGGTCTTCTTTGGGTACATGGCGCTCGTCTACAAACACCGAACACATGTGTCAATGGACGAACATCATGATGCATTAAATAAATCTTTTATACTCCAATGAGAGCGAATTTAGCTGCTATGGCTCCAGCTCCCGCCGCGACACCAGCCACGACTCCCGCGACTAAGAAGGCAACCTTCTTTCTCGCGCTGTTCGAGTACTTGAGGGCAATCTTCAGCTCTTGGTTGGCTTCTGCAACGTATTGGACGGTCTTGTTCACGTTGGCCTCGATGACGTTGATCATCTCTCCCTGTTCATCGACCAAGAGTGCCATGTCTAAAAAGAGTTGATGCAACTCCATGATGGACTGCTCGAGTTGATGGAGTTGAATTCGTTGGTCTTCGACTTTCTCAAGAGCTTCCTTCGCCTCTGCATGGCGCTTCTTGTCTAATGTCTTCTGTTCGAAGACGTTCTCTCCCAACTCGATCATCTCGTCCACTTCTTCTTGGGTGGCGCTGGGATTGACTGTCTCATGTAAGTCTTTGGAATGTTGAAGAGTACGACATACCAATCTTGATTCGTCTCTCGATGGACTCCTTCTCTTTGTTTCTGGCGTTGAGTTGCGATTCCTCGTAATGTCGGGCCGTCTCAAAGAACTTGGACTTGAGAGAGTTGAAGGCGTTGACTCGGATCATGTACTCTGATGACTGGGCAATCTTTGGGTTATCTCCCAAGATGGTGTTCTCCTTGCCCATGGTCAAGAGGTCGTCTCGAATCTGAGCAATGTAGCAGTTGGTCTCGCTCAATAGCGTTGACATGTTGTCCAGACCCTTCTGAGTGGTGACCGAGTTCAACTTGTGTGTCGTCTCCTCTATGATCAAGATGTTCTTCTTCATCTCCCCCACTTTGGTAAAGAAGTCGGCCATAAATTCTCCATCCTCTGTGACGCCGAGGATTTCAGTCTCTAATTGGCTGTGCTTGGCCTTCTTCGATATCTTGACCTTCTTCTCCTTCTTAAACTTCTTCTTGTGTTTCAGGGAAGATGGTGAATGTGCGCTATCTGTGGAATGCAACGAGAGGGCGGGGCTCTGTTGACCGGCTCCGAGTTGGTTCTATCAAGGTCAGCCACAAATCACCACCCGGGAGGTTCCTTCCACGGTATGTAAAATCATCTCACCGTCTGCACTTCTGATAATCTATCGTTCATTGTTATTGATTTCTCGTTTGTTGTCTATTTATCGTTCGTTTTCGTGTCGTGATGCTGTTGTGAAGTGAGGATGGTCCATCACAAAACCTCCGGTGTCTTTTCGATGACTTCTCTGACAGAAACAGTATCAATCTATAGATCTATCTCTTTCAGCTGCACGGGCGGCGAATCCTCTGTCCATGTGTCCACAACGTTTGTGACGATAGCGAGAAGAGTGGATAGACATGAGACAGACCTCATCAAAGAGATCTTCCACCCAGAAGAGCACTAGGCAGATGCATCTTCTGCCAGACTCATTCCATCACATAGATTCATCGTCACATCAAGTCATCGCCTGTAATCACACCCTCAACATTCGGCAGATATTATAATGTCAAAAAAATGTCGCGCTTGTAGATGATTGCTGGGTCGTCTGGACGGCCGGACGGCTCGTCCAATGCATTCAAAGATGGTGGTCACTCACATCGAGGACGACAAACAAAAAGAAGATGATACTATCCAAAGAGCTGCAGGAACACATCGAGGACTCCCCCTTCAAAGCCCATCGCAAGAAGTACCTCTATCGACGTGCTGAACCATTCTTCGAGAAGAACACCATACGACTTCAAGATGGATGTGGACCATTGTCAGTTCTCTTGTGGCAATCTGGAAAGAAAGACCATCGGTTTGCATTGGTTCCAACAGAACGTGGCAGACGAAAGAACGTCACTCTTCGACTGAGAGATTTCGGCCTCCATGGTGTCGAAAGAGAAGGACTACGAGTCAGTATTAGGTACGACGAGAGACCTCCCGTCAGTTGCCCGGTCATCGCACTCATCATCTCAGTCGAGGGATTCATCGACATATCCTTCGCGAGACCCCTGTTGAACTTCGATACGAGCTCAGAGGTCACCATGACATTTGAATTGCGAAACGCACATGGACCACTGGGAGATGCATGGACGTCCACGAAACTCAAGTTCAGCCGAACACCTTCTGATTTGCACATGCGCGTCATTCAGTATCTGAGTGAGTCGATCCATCATAGAGAGGATCTAATCACACGATCAGATCATCAGAGGCCGAGCACCCTCACCGACATCTTGAACAAGTCACGCCGAGTGAATTCCGACATCATGATCCCATTCCTCAACGATTGCAAGAGAGACATGATGGGCTGGAGGGCCTACCACCTCATCAACGAGGTCGTCTCTGTCTTCACGAACGCATATTGACCCAAGATAGGCGACAAAGGAGGATTGGTATGACTTGGATGATGCCACGAGAGAAGAGTGGATGGAGTACGCCGATGTCGATCACATCGTGGAACGAACATCTGAAGAGGGTCTTTCGTTCGAAATCGAACAACAGCCACATCTTCAGAGCGTCAGCCTTTTTGAGAACCCTCCATTCATGAGCCTCCCTCCATCTGATGATCTGCTGTCCATAGATTTCATGGAGTCACTCCTGGGAGATGATGCTGTGTTTGGGCTATTATAAACAGTATTGATTGTATCTTGTCTCTTTTTTGCATACGTCCCTTCGAATTGCATTGTCTAGATGAATACGGTACAGTCGGATTCTCTTCGCATCCACTCACCTTCCTGTCTGAGCGATGTTTACCGGGATGCACACTCTCCGATGGAACTTTGATGATCATATGACACGACGTTGCACCGAATAAAAAGACGGTTCTTTAGAAGAAGCTTCCTGAATTGAATGGAACTGATCTAGAGGTTCGTTTCCCGGCGGATGCACATCATCTTTGCTTGTTCGAATTTATTTTCAAATTCCACGAATTCGGCATTCTCGTTTCTTAACGAGACACCATGACGCTTACTCTTTTTCCTGGAATCGCACGATGGTTCCGACACAACGAAAACAGAAAACACCAACACACCAAAGACAACATGCCTCAATTAAACAGAACCTCCTCTGGAACCATCATTCCCACGAAGAATCATCCCACCTACGTCAAGATGATCGTCTCAGCCGTTCGACAGCTCCAAACTGGAAGAAAGGGAGTCTCCGGGCATGCGATCCGAAGCTGGTTGCACGAGACATACGGAACGAACTTGAGGAACAAGAGGAGTGCGACCTACATACGAAAGGCACTTCGTCTCGCCATCACCGCTGGACACATCAGACTTGACAGCAAGAGATACGTTCTCGTGAAGAGGACCGGATCGACAGAGAAGAAGGAGAGAAAGAACAAGAAGACAGCGAAGAAGAGCAAGGAAACGAAATCCATCGCCAAGAGGAGACCCTCTCCTGCGGTGGTAGCCCCAGCTATCGCACCCGCAGTCCATCAAGTCGTCTCATCTTCTCGTTGGTTAGAGATCGACCCCTTTGGTGCTCTCCAATGCTTCGCCGGATCAGAAAACAATGTCACTGAGATCATCTTTGCAGCAGATGTCTCAGACGCCGCCATCGCCGACGCCCTCACGAAAACGAAGGAGAAGATCGACAGCGCACTGCAGCTATTCACGGACATCAACATCAAGGTCGGGCTATCATGCTACGGCAACGGGGAAACATTTGTAGAGAGCCAATACGTTAGACGTGACGACGTATCTCAGAACATCTCAGATTGGATAGCCTCTACCGTCAAACTGTAATAAATGTAAAGAATCAGGTGCTCTCATGTTTGTAAGAAGATGATGAGAAGAGGGTTTGTTATAAAGGCGGTGTCCCGTCTATCGATGTGCAGCGATACATATGAATGTCCTTCATCATCACAAGTTAAGCGTTTTAATTTCTTTAGTATAAATGAAGTGAAGTGATAGATTCATCCACCGGAGTTGATTTACTCTCCCAGCACGTTTTCAGCGCTTTTGATAATTTATGAATTCAATTTCATTATCCACGGATGATCAAATGTGCAGATGAAACAGCCCAAAATTCATCCTCCTTCGGTCGTCTAAAAGGATCACATCACGGCCGATGATCTCTCACGACGAGAAGCATCATGTGGATGACCCGCGGATCTTCTAAAAGGACACGAATAAACTACAGACAAGTTTAAGGAGAGATGTATTGTGTCCAATTAGTTGGCCTTGGCGTCTCCAAGACCTGATGGAGCGCTCTCTGCGGCGGCCTGCAGACCCTCGGCTCCCTTTGCATTCTGAGCCACGACCTCCTGTCTGATGGGCTTCATCGCCGGGAACAAGATGACTTCCTGATGTTCGATCAGATCACATCATCATCATCTTCCATCACCTGGATGTTCTGAGAGTCCGTGAGAAGCATGCAGACACGATCGATTCCCATGCCCCATCCACCGGTGGGAGGCAGTCCGTACTCTAATGAGGTGCAGAACGTCTCGTCGATGACCTGTGCTTCGTCGTCTCCCTTGTCCTTGTCCTTCTGCTGCTCGGCGAAACGATCTCTCTGGACGTGAGGGTTGTTCAACTCGGTGTAAGCGTTGACGATTTCCTTTCCGTTGACAAAGAGCTCGAATCTCTCTGTGAGGCCGGCGTCCTCTCTGTGACTGTCTCGTGTGAGAATAAAATAAAATAAAATAATTTTTCTTCGCGATTTTATGAATGAGAAAGGTTCGGAGTGAGAATAAAATAGAATAAAATGGTATTTGGGACTCACTATTTGGCGAGAGGTGACATGATCTTGGGGTGATCGCAGATGAAGCCGGGGTTGATCATGAGTGGCTCGATGTATTCACCCACCAACTTGTCCAGGAGTCTGGCAGTCGTGTGAGGGGGAGAACACTCGATCTTTCTCTCCTTGCAGACCTGCACCAAAAAGAGACGGGCCTCTGTAAGAAGATGAGTTCATCTACAACGATGTAGATGGAACGTCATCTGTTCACATTTTTTACATACGTATGACATCTTTTCACGTAATAATATCGATATATGTCTCTTCTATTTCGATCTACAACATTGTAGATGAAACATAAATCACATGTGACGACTCACCTTCAGTTTCGATAGCGTAGGGAATCTTCACGTTTCCGTGCTCCTCCAGACCCTTGATGAGGGGGATACGTCTGAAGGGGGGAGTGAAGTCAATGGTGATGGGTGGCTTGTCTTGTCCGTTGGCGTGGTACTCGATGACGTAGCTACCCTTGATCTCCTTCACCATCTCTGTACGAAATGAGAAATAAAATACAATAAAACACCATCGATGTGACAGAGGATGGAGGTAAGAATAAAATGAATTAAAATAGAATAAAACGACTCACGGGACACCATCTGCTCGGTCAGCTTGAGGACGTCGTTGTAGTCAGCGTAAGCCCAGTAGAACTCGCAAGTTGTGAATTCGGGGTTGTGAGTCAAATCGATTCCCTCGTTTCTAAACTGCTTTCCAATCTCGTAAACTCTGTTGATGCCTCCCACGACCAGCTGCTTCAAGTAGAGCTCGGGAGCGATACGCATGAAGAGCTGCATGTGGAGGTCGTTGTGGTAAGTGACGAATGGCTTGGCGGTAGCACCTCCGGCGATCATATTCATCATGGGGGTCTCGACCTGTTCGAAAATTCAGAGGTGATGTTCGTGATGGAGATGATGGGATGTGTGATGGTGACGATGTGAGATGAGATGGAGGGTCGTGTTCACCTCTAAGAAGTCACGGTCGTCGAAAAACTTGCGGATGAACTTGATGACTTTGGTGCGGGTGATAAACTTGTTGGGCACCTCCTTGTTCATGATCATGTCCAAATATCTCTGGCGGTAACGAGTCTCTTGGTTGGTCAATCCTCCCTTCTCTCCAACTTTGGGCTTGGGCAGCATGTGGAGGCAGGGCGACAGGAGAACAAGCTCGGTAGGGTAGATAGACAGCTCGTTGGTCTTGGATCTACCTGTAGATCGATTCAGGCGGCCGTCGTTCGACACGATGCATCGTGATGATATGGAGATGGACATTCGATATGATGGACGTTGATGTCGATGGGATATCGTACCGGGGTAACCGCGAGCGCCGATGATATCTCCACGTCCCAAGAGGGAGACGATGTCGGTGAAATCATTAGGGTTGGCAAAGTACCTGTCCATCATTCAGCCACAGTCTCATCAGAACATCGAATCCGCTCACTTGGATTGAGCGAGAACCTGAAGATTCTCTCCTCCATCGGCGAGATCGAAGAAGTAGAGGTTGGCTCCGGCCGATCTGATGCTCACGATACGTCCTGATGAACATGAATCGAAAGACTTTGACGTCCTTGTTTACCTGCGATGGAAGTGGTGACGTCTTCCTTGACCTGGTTGGCCTCGATCGCGGCGAACTTCTCCTTGAATTGCTTCGCGGTCAATTCGACTTCGAACTTGTGAGGGTAGGCGTTCTTTCCACTGGCTGCCAATCTGGCCACGCGGTTCTCAAAGTATTTCTAATGTATGATGTCAATCGAACGTCCTCGATCGAGATAGAGGCCTTACGGTGGGATCTTCCTCCTCGACGGGCTTCTTGGAAGCGGGTGCAGAGGCGGCGGCGGCAGCCTTAGCGGCGGCCTTCTCTGCCTTCTCCTTCTCCTTCTGAGCAGCCTTGGCTGCCTTCTTCTCAGCGCTGATGTCACATCAGAATGGACAATGTGATTGTCACATCCAGTAGGATGATTCTACACTCACTTCTTGCTGACCTTTCCGTCAGCAGTCTCCTGTGGGGTCGTTTGGACCTTCTCCTCTTGTGCAGACATGTTCAAGTTCTGGGAGGCGATGAAATGAGGGAAAGCAAGACAGATTTCTATCCTGAAAATTTATTATGTTCGTCAAAATGAGAATAAGTACTAGGATTACACGCAAGTGTCCAAAAATTCGAACAAAGTACCTCTTCGCTATCCATTCAGAGCCCTCTTGCCAACACACCAGCGGCATGATCGGAAATAGCCTTCTCGATTCACAGAATGACGATGTATATTCGATGATGTATGATCGATCGGAAGGTCTCCTCTCTTTTATTCACAAATGCAGATTCCACATCGGCATCCTCTCAGGCCATTCTAAAAGCCTCTCTTCTTGTCACTTGAGGAGATCGCTTCAAGATCATCTTAGATCCCGTCCGATTGATCAATATGATGTGCTCAGTATCGTCATCCTCCTCCTCCTCTACCATCGGTGGGTGAGGAAACACGTGAGTCATCGCCAGCTGTTGAAGTTCAGAAAGTGAAGGTGGACACGTGCGATGTCAACCTCTAAGCTCGCCTTGTGGCTCAGCAATTTCGAGAATTTGACCATCTTCGTTACACTCTTCGATCGCTTCACTCTCTGATCGAACGACTCCATGTGGTGATTGTCGAATTTAGAGATGGAAGATGATCGGACCGCCCTCGTCATGTTCGTCTGGTGGTGTGGTTGCTGTGTCGCTTCTGTTCTGGCCCAGATAACCATATTTCTCCCCCCTGTTTCTCGACACGCTAATGAGACGCACGATTCAGGGTTTCATACCGCGATAGGCTTTCGGTGCGGTTTAGAATTGGAGGTGAAACCAGTGTAAGTTGTTGCTGTCCTATGATGTGTCATCCCTACCTGAACAAAATATCGATTCAAGAGTCACAGCTCCGTGGCCTCTGCTCTCTGTCCTGTCAGTTGCCCTGTTTCTAGAATGTACGAAGAGACTGGTCGATAGACAGACGAGAAACATCCTCAAAACATAAAAATCTCAAACAAAACCTATACGACGTCAAGACCTGCGCTCGACTCGAGGAGTTTTAGCGTCCAAGACTCCGTCAATGACATAATCGATTGAGATGATAGCTCCTCTTCTCCGTGAGAGAAACTGCCAAGCTCTAAAGAGCGCTGAAAGGGCATCCTGACTCCGCAAATGAAGGATAATGAATTTCTATCTTTTATTTCCCGAACTTGGGCACCAAGGAGAAATCTACACTCCCATTACTTCTCTGCTGTTGACGTTCTAAATGATGAGGCACCATCACAGAAGAGAGGGCACATGATAGACGGTGATCTCATCGTCGCTCTCCTTGATTTATGGAATCCATTGAAATAGGCCCGTGGCAGTCGTGGGGCGGTTCGAGCAAGCGAACAATCAGAGTGCGAGCCACGTAGAGGTGGATGGACGGTACCCCACCGCGACGATGCAAGGCAAGCTGACTTGACACTGACGATTCGTCGGACTGTTTCCATCATGTCATATACATTTCTCCTCGCGTCAGTTCATTTTCCTCCTCCAACACCATGAAGGGCAGCTGGTCCCTTCTGCTGTTACCTCTGTTGGTCAGCGCTGATGTTCTCTTCAGCTCTCGATACACCTACAGTACTTCAAACACCCAGAGGAATCCTTTAAGAGGTGTGGATGATCCGTTCTCTTCTTCGCGTGTGAAGATTAATGTGTGCAGGTTTCGTCCCTTTCGGTGGGGATGGCAACGATCCCTGCACTCTCTTTCCATGTTCTCTCGAGAACAAATACATCCCCTTCATCTCCGTCATGTCCAATTGGAACACCTTTGATTTTTCGATCATCGAGCGGACGTTTGCCAATGTTGCATCCAGAGGTAAATCATATCATAACCCTTTGTTTACGCTCGGTCGAAACTGACGGAATGTAGGACATCAGACGATCATCCGTATCTATGTGGACTACCCAGAAGACAACAGTGGAAGCATCAACGTGAGACACACATATTACATCATCCGATCTAAAGTCTTCCAGCAAATCCTTCCTCCCTTCTTGGCCAACACCGTTCAAGTCATCGACAACGGAGATGGAACAGGAGTCCATCCCAACTACGATGATGCCAATCTGATCAAAGCTCTCGTTCAATTGATCAATGCCCTCGGTACGTCACATCCGACCGAACACCTCTCTCATTCCTCCGTCGCACCTCTACATCATCCACATATCGTCTCACCATCATCTCATTCTAAGATCATCTCAGGTTCTAAATACAACGGAGACAACCGCATCGCTGTGTGGCAGGTCGGTCTATTGGGTCACTGGGGAGAATGGCACACATGGCCCACCACCGATTTCGCCAGCACCGCCAACCAGAAGCTCATACTCGACGCATTCACCCACTCTTTCACCCAGACGAAGCTGCAGGTGAGGCGGGAGTGGCTGGTTGTAGTCTGACGGGTAGACAGGTCAGATACCCCAACAAGATCGGTGGCTACGCACCCGGACAATTGAACGCAGGTTACTATGACGACAGCTTTTTAGAGGACACCTACGGTGACCAAGATTGGTACTATTACAATCAACTCTCTTCAGTAGGAGGTCAAGACATCTGGAAGACACAGGTATTCCATTCACCATTTGAATCCACATTTTATTCTATTTTATTCTTCGCTGAACCGTTGTAGATCATCGGTGGAGAGCTGTATCCTCCCCTTCAGAATTGTGCCTTCTCTGGTAACTGCGCCACGATGGATTGGAACACGTGTGTCAGCCTCACCCGTCCCTCTTGGATGTGGAACAACTATGCCTTCTCTACCGGATACTCTGGAACTCAGAAGACGAACGCGTTGAATGCCGCTGCCTCTTTGGGCTATCAGATCCATTTGTCTTCGGTTCAAGTTGAACAGACGTGCAATGGTAACACGTGAGAGAAAACTCGAGGATTCGAATTGATCGGGGTAGGTGTGACGTGGTTGCCACGGTAACTACCGTGAACAACGGTAACGCTCCGTTCTACTACCCCATCTCTCTACAAGTTGCCACCGGTGGATCTACAACCAGCCAGAGCCTCGATACCACTCCGGGCCAGACGAACACCTACCGATTGACCGTCAGCGGTGACCATCTACAACGTTGTAGACGATGTCTCACCATAACAGGCATCAAATCCGTCTCTGGACAAGCTCTCGTCTTCTCGCTCGTCAGTCGCTACGTCTTATCGCAGAATCAAGTCAAGCTCGCGACTTCAGAGGCCAATACCAACGGAGCACTCACGGTCACCATGCCGACCGTCGGTACCACTCGATCTACAACGAGACAAGATACGACCCAGCCTGCTCCTACCTCTCAGCCTGCCCCCAATCCTACTGGTCTGAACGACACTTTCCTGAAGTACGATGCTTCTAACACTGCGGGCAATCCACAGAGAGGTGAGGTCATGTCATAAGATATAGACCACGACATATATATAGATCACGATATCCAATTTCACCTTGAGCTATTTATAGAATAAGAGCTATGTAATCACCCTCATATGTGACCCACCACAGGCTTCGTTCCCTTCGGAGGTGATTCAAACAATCCCTGCAACGACTTCCCCTGCTCCATGGAGAACACTTACGTACCCTTCCGCAAGCTGATGACAGGTTGGAACCAGTTTGACTTCTCCACACTCGATCAGGTCTTCTCTAACGTTGCCAAGAGGAGTGAATTCACGTGAAACGAAGAAAATTTCTCATCAAGGACAGATCATCAGAGCATCGTTCGCGTCTACGTCGATTATCCCGACGTCACGAAATCGGCAAACGTGAGCGTTGTAGACGGCGAAATTTCACCGACATTTCACAGCAAATCCTCCCTCCTTTCTTGTTGCAGGGAACGAGAATGATCGACAACGGCGACGGTAGTGGAGTCCACCCCGACTACAACAGTGTAAATCTGACTAGGGCGCTCGTACAATTGATCACTGAATTGGGTGAGATTCGAGACTTTAAGACTTGGATGACACGTGACATCTGACGTTTGACAGGACGTAAGTATGATGGAGACAGCCGCATCGCATTCTGGCAGGTGAGTGAAGAGAGACGTCTCACCGTGATATCATGACAGATGGGTCTCCTGGGACACTGGGGTGAATGGCACAATTACCCGGTAAGTACCGTACGTACGTCCTCCACTCATCTTCCCAGACCACCGACTTTGCTTCCACCTCGGTTCAAGACACCATACTCAACGCTTTCACTTCCAGCTTCAAGGTCACCCGACTGATGGTGAGTGTCCACTTTGATTGTGGAATTGAAGACGTACAGACTCGCTACCCCAACAAGATCGGAAGCCACAACCCGAAAGATCTCAACGCAGGTTACTATGACGACAGCTTTGGAGAGGATACGTACGGTGATCAAGATTGGTACTTTGCCAATCAATTATCTTCGGTCAACGCGAACGACATCTGGACCACCCAGGTGAAATCTCGTCATTTGATTCGATTTTATTTCTTTTATTTCGTTCGATTTGGGACGTAACGATGATGTTTCTCACGTGTTTCACAGCCCATCGGTGGTGAACTGTACCCTCCCTACCAGTCTTGTGCTTTTGACAGCAAACCCTGCACTCGAACTCCATTTGGCGACACCGTAAGCAAGATCCACGCCTCTTGGTTGTGGAACAACTATGCGTTCCAGCAGAGTGAGACGCGACGGCATCACCTCCATGATAACATCATCAGAATATTCCGGTGACAATCTCATCCGAGCGAAGGCGGCAGAGCAGCTGCTGGGTTACCAGATCTACCTCTCCAAGTTCACCGTCACACGCACGAGCAGGTGATCGATCCGTCATCCACCATCATCACTCATCTTCCATCAGCTCCATCTTCACCGTCCGTGTAGACGTGACCAACAAGGGAACAGCTCCCTTCTACTATCCCATGTACCTTCTCTTGACTTCCGGTGCATCAAAGACCAAGGCCACTTTAGACACTTCATCGCAGAAGACGATGACTTACCAGCTGCGTCTGAGAGGATCAAACAACTCGACAGCTGCCTTCACCTTGCAGAGTCCGAACGTCTTACCTGGACAGAAGATACGATTCGCAAACAGAGAGGACAGCAACGGCGCCATCAACATCAAGCTCTCCGTCTGATGACGATGATGTCTCTTCGTTTCATCGTCTTCCCAATAAACTGCGTGTTGTTTCTCTCCTTACCTATCTTTTCTAGTTTTCGAGGACGATCCAAATTGTGGTGAGGTTGTTTGACAACTGACCAGATCTATTATTAGTGTTGCGAGCTCCACGCGTGGGCCCACGAGTTGATCGCGATGGAGTTGAGAGACTGAAATCTAGCTTCTATATACTTCAAAAATAATAGAAGACTCGACGAAATGATCTCTTCTGTGGGCCAGTCGGTTTTGAGCTTCCCTTTTGGATGATACGGCGTCGGATTTCTTGTTCACAGGCTGAGAAAGGTGAACGTCACGCCTCTCAATGTCATTTTAAACATCGTCAGGAACGCCTTAAACGCCTGCAGATCCAATCACTCGAGTCTATCCTTAGCTTGTAGCAATAGCTTCGCACACGAATACGCTGCCCCAACGCTCACCGCAGCACGATAGCTCAAACGATGCTTGGGTCCCAAGAAGGGTGAGAAGAGAATCCAGGGGATCGACGCTGATGTCTATCAGCCCAGCATCACCTCATAGAGAGCTACATCGCATGATGACTCTACAGAGAGCAAAGTCATACGAAGATGCAAAGATCGATGCGAATGATAGGTGGACAGCATACAAACAGACATACACGAAACAGGCTCGGATGAAGATGAAAGAGCTGAGAGCTATATTGACATTATACGCTCTGACGTGGATTGTTCAACTCAGCCTGGAAAAGACTTATTTCCAATCGGCATCAACACACACCGGTGCAGAACTTATTCATTAACACAACCCATTTCGAATCTGACTTGATTAGTGTTGAGATGTATCACGGTGGTCATTCTTTCGATTTTATCGCTCTGTGTGTCGTTTAGCCGGAAGATGGCCCTCTTTAGCGCAAACTCCACCATTGTCATCCATTCAATCAACATGATCTGGTGGTCAGCAACAAGTACCGACCCATATTGGGTGGAGGCATCCTTAATGTTGGCTATCACCATGAGTGAGTACGTCCATCTTTGATCTTCCTCACTCCCTCAGATATGATGGTCGCACACGTGTGGGACTATAGAATCATACTTTGGACGTACTGCGTTAACATCGTCGTCATCATCGTCCGCCTCTGTGTATATTCTTTTCACCCCCCTGCCGAGATCGTGGGTGATGTGATGAGCTTCGTCATGTATATTTTGGGTACTCTCGCTGCTAAATTCTTCATGCACAAACGATTAGCTCTGGTGAGGTTCAATATTCAACATCATCTTGACACCATCTCCAGCTCGAAGTCAGAAAAAGAGAGAAGATGGACAATTGCATCCGCGCTGAGACGGAACACAAACAAGTGAGTCATCCCTCTTTCATCATCCAATCACATATCGTGTTGATCGCGTTCAAGCTGATGTGTCTCGTCTTAAACATGCTTCCGAATCAGCTCGTCCAGAAGGTCATCGGAAACAAATCCGACAGCATCCATGTTCGCATGGAAAAGGAAGACACCTCCCTTCTCATCCTAGACCTCGTCGGCTTCACCTCCATGTCATCCAGGCATTCTCCACACGATCTGTTAGAATTTCTCAATCTACTCTATTCCAGCATGGATCAACTGTGCACGAAATTTGGAATAGAGAAGGTGAGTGTGGCAAAAAGAGAAGATGCTGACGCTGAAAGGTGAGGACAGTGGGAGACAGTTACATCTGCGCGGGAAACGTCACGATACCCAACGATGATCACAAGCATGCGATGCTGAGATTAGCCATGGAGTTGTTAGACCTTCCATTACTGAGAGATAACGCGTTGAAGGTAAAGAAGAATGTCTCCCATTGAAAATCGAAATAACGATGAACAGGAGACGTTAAGCCTACGGATCGGTATCAGCTGTGGTACCGCTGTCTATGGTATCACCGGTCTGTACCGATGGCATTATGACGTATCTGGTCCCGTTTTCTACGAGGCTGAATACTTGGAACCCATATGCAGGCCCGGAACAGCCCTCGTCAGTGAAGAATTATGGAATTCGATCAAGGAGAAGGAAGATTATCAATTCAACGTGAGAGATGAGAGGCAGAGTGAAGACGTCTGAGTCGTGCAGGTGTTAGAGAAGAGAGTGGTGGATCGATACAAGATACAGAAAGACGTCAAATGCATCGAGATTGAGGCGAGGAGAAGTCGGTGTGAACGCATATACCTCAGAAGAAACAACACGACGGAAGATTTCGTCAAGCATCACCAATCCATTTTCAAGAGCCGACTGATGGTGAGAAGATGATCATCGCACATCGAGATGATGATCGTGATCATCTCGTAGGAGTTCAGTCAGAAATACGTGTTGAATTGGATTTCTGGAAAATTTCAAGACGCCGAGGTGGAGGGGAAATACTGGCTGGATGCATCCATCACTTACCCCAGATTCATCGTGGCTCAGACTCTCTCATCGGCCCTATTGACCGTCGTATTCATCATGGTCGACATCCCCGATTACATCCAGACACATCACAGACTCGTGTGGCCCTGGTACATTGCCTCCATCGTCGCCATGATATTGAACGTGAATCACCCACTCAATGTCATCTCACTCATCACATCAGGTGGTGGCAGCCAAGAAGATTCGATACGGCCCGGCGGTCATTCACTCTCATCTCATCTTCAGAACTCTGTGGTGCCTCTTCATCTTTGGTGCTCTGTGGGCGCAAGCTGATCGAGACTCGTCTCTTCTCATAAGAGCTACGGTTGCATTTGCAAATACGTGCACGGCCGGGGTGTTCAATTACGTCATGGTTGCCGTCCACATATCCGTCATCATCATCGTATCAACCATCGTCTCTTCCTTCGATGACGATTTGAGGAGGTGAGATTCACATATTCTACAATGTTAGACCCTTACTTCAAAGTACTGACGAGAGATAGCCTTGTATTGCGACCGAACATAGCCTGTCTGTTGCTCTCCTTCTATCTGATGAGTTACAGCACCATCAATCTAGTCCGCCAGGTCAAGAGAATCTACGAATTGGGTCAGATGGCAACTCACTGTGAAGAGTTAGCCATGGAATCATCCACGCAGACGGACAGATTGATCCGTAGTGTCCTGCCAGACCACGTGGTCAGATCTCTATCTATCGACCACAGCCACGATGCGGAGTCATATCCAGAGGTGAACGGCCGACCGACGCGTATGAGACATTGAACGTGGTCAGTGTGGATGCTTGTTTCTCAATATCCCATTCATTCATCCTTCACTTAAAGTGTACGATCAATACGCAGAATTGGTCGTACGAGTCGACCGTAAAATCATCGCTCTCGGTTTGGAGAAGATCAAGAGGGTCAAGAATACGTTCATGGTTGTCAGCGGCATGGATGGTGACGTCCACCCGGAAAAGCTCGTCGAACTCGTCTTCTACGTGCAGGAGCAAGTGCAGGGGATCAAAGAATTACGATTCCACGCAGGTGAGAATTGTAATGATCATCATCATCGTGACGTCATCATCATCATCGTGACGTCATCAGCACCATCGTGACGTCATCGTGCATCGAGTGACCTGGCTTCTATAGGTATCGATGTTGGGCCTTGTGCTGGTGGGGTCGTCGGTAGCTCTCGAGTATGCTTCGACATGTGGGGGGACACCATCAACACGAGCTCGCGAATGTTGTCCACGGCCGAGTTAGGAATGATACAGGTGACCCACTCTTCTATTCTCCCCTGAATCCTTCAGGTAACGGAAGCTGTGGCCAAGAGAATCGAACATGTCTATCGCACAGTGTATAGAGGGAAGACTATGATCAAAGGAAAGGGAGAGATGAAGACATGGTGTGTGCAAAAGTTTGAAGATGTAGAAGACTTACCTGGCTGCACCCCACGCTCCATCGACATGTCATAAAGTATCGAAATTTTGTACATAGAAAGAGGGGATTCTCTATATGTGAAAAAGTATCGAGGAGATGTATAGACTTGTACTGAAGCATCTGCGGCACAGTTTGGATCTGAAGAGAAAGCGAGAATCATAGAACAGCTGTGCCCTATAGAGTTCACGCTCGGAGATGAAGAAAACTCCGAAATTTCTTCGAAATTTTCCTACTTACAAAGTGGGAAGACAAAACACTGCACGCAACGGAACAGCTACACCAAACGAAAGACATCATGAACTTTGACTACGGAAACGGCTTTGCCTTTGGAGACTTTACATTAGAGAGTGAATCGCTGCAGACTGCAGTGAGCACGGTGCATGTCGAAGATACGATGGAGGTGGCTGCGGTGCCACCGTCCATCACCGACGTAGGAAGAAACGAACCCGTCTATGCAGGTGATGTGATGGAAGATGGTGTTAGACTGACACTGATCCTCCATCGTAGAGATCGTAGATTGGATTCTCTTTGCCAAGTAGAAATAAAAGACAATAAAACAATGTACGACTCCAACGTTCACATCTACATCATCACACCGACATCATCATCATCATCTTCTTTATCAAGCGGAGGTCATGGGGAGTTGTCTGTGTACTCTGGTCTGCATCTCCTTCACTTCCTTCACGTTGTTGAATCTGTTGTCCACTGTCTGCTGCTTGCGGTAGTCTCTCAGTATTCCACCGCTGAATTGCATACCAGTCGAAAAGTCTCTCTATAGACATCATCAGATCATGCTGCAGGTGATGACATGCACGACACACTCACCAGTGGTCTGGCGGGGGTTAGCTCTCTGTCCAGATAAGCGTCGCTGATGTAAAGAGGTAGAGTCTGCTTGACGATGGTTACATGGACCATGTCTCGATCTACGACCGGTTGCACCTCCTCCACGATGATCTTTCTGATTCTCTCCTTCACGATGGGTTCTAACGTCTGTGTCTCCATCAGTCACGTGATGGTGATGGATGATGCAGCACCTCGGTTGTCTTTAATTTTTGGCTGGTAGTCGTTGAGGCCAAGATGACATCGGATGGTACAGGCTCCGATTCGATGATAAGAGGGGCTCTGATCTGGGGGGCTAACTCGAGATGTTGGACGATGGTTGGCTTGACTTCTGTCTCGTGGAGCTTTTGAGTGATCTGATGCATTTCAGATGGAGAAGATGAGAGGAAATGAAAGATTACCTGATGGACTTCGGTCTGTTCAACTTCTCTGTGGATGATGGGTTGGATCTGAAAGTATGAATTGATGTCGCGTGAGGTAGAGCTTCACCTCTTCTTTCTCGACATTGTGAATGTGTTCCCTAACGACAGTTGGTTTCTCAACCAGCTGCACTTCTCTTTCACATGTGACGTGAGTCGCGGGCAACAGCTGCATATGGGTCACATTCCATCACGATTGACCTCTATGACACACCTCTGAAGAGGGTCCTCGAGTTGACACTGTCTTCGACTCCTCTGAGACGATTCGTGAAGGTATGGCAGGTGCTACATGGACTTCGGGCTGTAATTGGGGTTGGATTGGATCAGGATAGAATGGCAAAGTAGGCTTGGGTCCATACACTGCAGGTTGATAGCCCTCCGGCATGGAAGGGGCTGTCTCGTGCGAGGCATGGCGTCTTTGAAAGAGGTGGCGATGTTCTTTGTTGCCAGATGGCGATGTCTTGAAGTGGGCTTTTAAGCGTTGCATGTTTCGTTCGTTGAGTGGCGTTGGCGTGTGGTGTGAAGGTGTTGAATGATGAGACACTCATTTATCGATTTTCTGCGAACCTTCAGAATTGTGAAGGAAGTTTCGCTCGGTTTCACACCGACACATGCTGTGAAGAACTCCTTCTCTGTCGGTGCGAGGCTAAGAACAGAGATACAGAGGCCATCTGTGTCTTCTAAACGAGATCATCACCCGAGTTCGACTGTTGGCAGCACCACCTGTGGCGTCATCGGCGCCAGTGGTGGATCTATTGAGTCTGACGCAGCTATTGGGACGTCAGTGGTTGAATGGTAGATGTCGCACCGTCTGTGGTGGTGTTATCTTCTAGACCCACAACGTAGAAGGTCTCGTTTAGAAACATCACATCACCTCGACTCTCTGAAGCCTCCAGTCTTGCGGCGCGGAATAAAGTCGTGAAAGCGCAGTGAAGACACACACGAGAGACACATCATCATCGTACGACTCCATCTCTTTATCTACTTTGTCTTTCTGAGCGTCTGCAAGATCGAATTGACGTAATACATCAACAACTTGAATGGCGGTGAATACGGATGGTTCACATCACTGAAACGGGGGAACATCATCTCCATGTTGTGTTTCAACTTGCTCAAGATGGTCAACCCGAGCGTCTGCATGTTCTCATCGTTCAAGTCTAATTTCGAGATGCAGTCTCTCAGCCAATTCAGCTTTAAGAGGGTCTGCTCTGACAGGTCGTAGCCCAGCTGCTGGACTAGAGACAAGAGGACGGGCTGTGACACGGGGAGAGGTCGAACGGAGAAGAGTCTAAGAGGATCGATGCGGTTGCAGGTGTAGGCGACGACCTGGACGGAGCGGGCACCCAGGGCCTGAGGGGGTTGGCACGAATGTTTGAGACGATGGGGGGGTACGTACCGTGGTGAAGGCCTTCTCGTAATCTTCTTGGTTGATGTAGAGTTGGATGTCGTTGTAGATGGAGGGGAGGGGGTCTTCATTCTGGGGGGGTTGGGGGTAAGCTTGTGTTTCTGTGAAGATTCAGTGAAAAATTGTGGAAAAATCGTGAAAAATTCTCACCTTGAGGTCGGTTGAACTGCGTCTGACTCTCTACAACGCTTCAGAATCTCCCAGAATCTTCCCAGAAATTTCTCACCCTGTGGGGCCCTCTGGGAAGCCTCGAGCAGTGCGACACGGTTGGCCAGACCGTCCCTCACGGTCTCATTCAATTGGGACAGCATCTCCGTTGTAGATCGCTCCATCCTAGGAATAAAATTCTCGAAACCACTCACGATCGCACCCTCCACCCTCTCTCTCATCTCCCCTTCCTATTCACGTGAGAACCCCCATCTACAACGAGCCACTCCGCCTCACCCTGGCCTCTCCGCTCTGCGATGCATTTTCCAGGAATTTTTCCAGGGATTTCGTGATGGTAGGTAAGACGGTAGAAGTGAATTCTCTGTGGATGATCTTGTCGATGTGTGGTAAGAGAGTCTTTGTGATGGACTGCATCATGTGGTTCATCATCTTTTCGTTGTTCTCTCTCTCTGTCTTCTCTCTCTCTCTCCTCTCGTTCTCCATCTTCACGTCTGTTTTGTGTTACATTTTATTTCATTTTATTCTTATTCATTCTATCGATTCATTCTATTCGATTCATTCTATTCGATTCATTCTATTCGATTCATTCTATCGATTCATTCTATTCGATGGGACGTGTCTTTGTAGAAAACTCACAGAAATTCTGCATGGATCTCTCGATCTGCTGTACGATGTCCACACTCTGTCCCTTCTTCCCTTCTTTCTCTCTCCTCTCTCCTTCCTTCTCTCTCTTCTCTTCTTTCTCCCTCTTCTCTTCTTTTTCTCTCTTCTCTCCTTCCTCTTCTCTCGTTGTAGATGCGTTGACTTCCTTCGGGCGAGTCAATATGGTCAACTCTCCCGGAGAATTCGCGGAAATTTCCTTCGTGTTCCTGCTGGTGACCCTCCTTCTCGTCTTCTCGCTGGGGCGGCGGGTACTCGCGCTCTGATTCACTTTTCCTTCTTCTGGAATTTCAATCAGTTTTCCATCTACAGCGATCACGTGACCGCTGAATTCTCACCGGAAGTTTCTTGTGAGGGGGGTGTGAGGCCGTGGGGGACTTCAGGTGACTTCAGCGTCGCTGCGTTGTCTACTTCTTTGTCTTGTGTCACAGCGGTACCGTTGGCAGGACCACCACTGTTCCTCAATTCATCGGCACCCGTCAGCGTTGTAGATGGACCGGGGTGTACGGGCAGGGGGGAGGTAGGGAGCGAGAGCGAGTTTCCACCGAGTTCTACGGGAGAAGTCGGGGACAAGGCAGAAGGTGGGTTGACCTGCGTCTCACCCCTCGACTGCCTCAAATCGGCAGGAGTCACCAGACCCTGCATGTCTCCTGTCATCGTCAATTTCCCGCCAAAATCTTCCCGCCGAAAATTTCCCGCCAAAATTCTCACCGTAGGTGGAGGGAGGATCGGGTATCTCGATGCTGGCCCTCAAGCTCGATGTTCCAGAAGTCACGAGGGTGGTGTGTCCGTGGGTGGGTGTCACGTGACTGCGATCGATAGAAGAGAAGGGAGAGAAATGGTCGGCGAACAAGTTGGTGGATTTGTAGCTCTTCGGGCGGATTTCTTGGGGGGGCGTACAGTCTTTCCTGTGTAGAATAGCTTGTTGTATGGCTTTGCTCTGTACGCAGTAGATGTCCACTTCATTTCCCTGTCCTCGATTCAGTTGAAGTTCACATGCAACACATCGTATGACGTCTCGTGTATACGTCACGATGTCTCCGTGCGTGACCGTACGTATCGTACGTATATCACTCACCGTCTGTAGCGTGTGAACCGAGTACAAGATTGGATGATTCACGTGGAATTGACTGACGTAGTGGAAGCAGGGGACACCCTCGGGATTGGAAGAAGAGATGTACACAGCGATGAGACTGGGGCTCTGGCTGTTGGTCAAGTACAATATCTCTCCACTGACGTCCACGGCAAACTGCAAGTCTAAGGTCACGTGACCTCCACCGTGGCTGTTGGACGAGTGGAGCTTGAGTTTTTGAATGAGAAGATTTCTCTTCCAGTGGTACAGCTCCAGCCTCGTGTTCTTATCGCAGCCGATGACCAGATAGTCTGATCCGGTGTCGTTGTAGAGAGACAAGAATTGAACCTGGAATGCCGTTATTTCCCGCCACGTTACGAATTCAAAATTCGAACCCGGTTGGCGTCGCGGCCGTCGATGTGTATGGTGGACTCGGATTCGTGTGGCAGGGTGAATTGGTTTCCATCCCGGATGACCTGTCAGACGTTCGGTGAACGGATGCAGGTGATACCTCACCCTGTAGACTCTCGCGGAGGATGATAAGAGGACACAGAAAGAGTCACCACTGGGAGAGAAGGTGATGTCTACCACCTGACATCGTCAGCACGTTCGTCCAATGTGATGGATGATGTGTTGGATGATGTCATGGATGATGTGATTGTGAGTGATGTGACTCTTACCTTATCGTCAAAGTGGATGGACTGTGAAGGTAAACTGCTGACCGTTCTTCCCTCGACTGCGGGAGATAGATCAACGTTGTACAATGTGATGAATCTTTGACAGTCAATATATACACATTTCGTATTGTGATGGATCGATCGATATGGAATTGTGTCGCATGCTGTAGGATGACTTCTTCACGATCATGATCGTCGATCATGTCATCCATCGATCATGTCATCCATCGATCAGAAGAGACGAAGAGCAGGTGATCTCACCCATTGTTCGAGTTGTGAAGGGAAACGAAAGATTGGTGGTTCCAAATGCAACGAGTCAGATCAGGTGAAGTGTCTTCTAAATGGACGACCATGTCTTGTCTTATCACGGTCAAGGAAGAAAAACGAAATAAAATGAAATAAAAACGGATACTGGTTCTCTCTGATCCTCCAGATGATGATGGTGCCGCTGATGGAAGCTGACAACAGGAGATCGCTGTATTTGCTCGAGTTCTTGTGGAATTGGATCTCTGTGATGAGCGCCTTGTGACCTGTTGCCTCTCAGTTACGAGGTGATCGTGTAGTGAGATGGAGATGCATTCACCTTTGAGCAGTCCACGATACGTGGAATGTCGGCTGATGATGCGAACGACATCGCCCTTCACGATGTAACTGATGAAGTTATCGTTGACCGCGATGAGATTTCCCCTTCCAACCGATGTCGATTGATCGAATGAGTAGACGGTGATGGTGTTCATCGCCAACTCTTTCCTTCCCAAGCCTCGAGCGGTCACATTCTTATCTCCAATGTCATAAGATACGTCTTCGTTAGTGAACGGAAGGTAATCGCCTTCGGTGTTGACGGTCGGCTGTGAGTTGACGTCTGTGGGGGCATGGAGTCCAGGTGGAAGGATGTTTGGCAACGATTGGGAGTTGGTGGGATGAAGAGATGAAATGTGTGCGTTCTCGGGGGGTGCGTGTACCACATTGGGTGGAGGAAAGATGGAGGCCGATGTGGAGTGGCTGGGCTTCATAGAGTTGTGCGGATTGACGTTAAATGGAATGCCCAAGAGTTCTAGAGGATTGGGTGGAAAGTTGGACGGGTGGCTGTCTCTCGCGTATTCCATGCTGCTGTGCATAGACGTATGGCCGGAGTGAAGAGGAGATCCCATAGAGAGAGGTAGCTGTCCAGAACGAAAGTGTTGTCCGTCCATCGGTTGAGACATGGTGGATGGATTTGCTTGCAGGTGGGGTGGAGGCCCTCCCAATCCTTGTGAAGGACGGTTATCTGTAAAATGGTCAACGGACGCGCCTAAAGAAGGAGAAACATACCGAAGGGAAAAGGATTGTTAAGAGGTGGCAGGCCGCCGTATGGGTTAAAAACGTTGTTGTTTTGGAAATGGGGATGGTTATTGAATCCGTCCATGTCTAGCTATTTCACGATGACTTACGAATCGTCGTTACACCGTTTACGTAGTCGCAGGTGATTTGAAGATTATGATTTCAGTTGAGATGACGATGTGGTCTACAAACCGATTCATATCACATCACATCACATCACAATAAATGGAGGCCTCTGAGACGCCGTGGGCGTTTGAAGAAGATCTGTTCTCTGGAAAAGACGATAAGAAGAAGGAGAAGAAGGATGAGAAGAAGTATGTTCCCAAGATGGAGATTCCTCTGGTGATCATGCAGGCATCATCACGTGTCAACTGAATATGGTCAACAGCAACTTGAAATGAGAACAGGAGATCGAAAACAGACATTCCAATCGAAGAGGACGGATGAATTGGCACAAGTCAATTACCTCCTCAGTGTACAGAGATTTGAAGAAGGTCTAGCCAAAGCAGAGGAGCTTCTCAGTTCTTACTCGAAGAAACAATCACAAGCCACGACCGATCTGCATGACACGTGCTCAAGGATCTACATGGTGAATGGAATAAATGCATCGAGTTATTCATATCGAATAGAGAATGTCATCGTATGAGAAGGCTTTAGAACATCTCGGTGGGTCGTTCATCATCTCGAGAATGATCACTGAACCAGTGCAGATGTATTGACGAGCCAGCTGGAAGAAGAAGCCTTCTTTCACAATCGTTCGATATGTCTATTCGAATTGGGCAATGTCTCATCCTCCATTCGAGACATCCAACGTGCCATCATCATCAATCCGTTCAACTTTAAGACGTGGTCCTTCCTTCACACCCTCTTGGCTTCGGACCCGACAGAATCTGCCTTCTCTCAACTCTTGAGAGATTACTGTCTAAAGAGGGCAGTTCATCTCCTGCATGTGTTGGTCAACACGTGTAACCCCTCTTACCGAGAAGCTTATCGAAGAGAAGAAGAGAAGTTGTCGAAAGCATCAGATTCCATGAGTCAACTCCAACAGACGGAGTTGTGTCAGCTGTTGATCGACATGCAAGAGAAGGATGAGAGGATTACGAAAGAGTTAATGGATGTCATTCAGAAGGAACAAGGAGAAGAAGAAGAAGAAGCGAGAGAGAACCCTCTGTCTCTCTGAATACATCTCACCGTCTCATAGTCTGCCCTTCGTATTTGTCTTCGGTTCACTTATACACGTGCATCCTTCGTCACGAATGCAGAAGAGAATAAAAGTTTCGTTTTCCTTTTACTGTCCAAGACTCCGTCAATGACATAATCGATTGAGATGATAGCTCCTCTTCTCCGTGAGAGAAACTGCCAAGCTCTAAAGAGCGCTGAAAGGGCATCCTGACTCCGCAAATGAAGGATAATGAATTTCTATCTTTTATTTCCCGAGGGTTGGGCACCAAGGAGAAAAGACAGAGTGCATCTCTCCCGTCTCAGCAACATGTAGAGGATGAAATGAAGCGTCTTTAGAATGTGAAGAGGTATTGAGTGAGAGGTGGGGTTACCATCCACTAATGGTGTTCGAATGTTCACGCCTTCACTCATCACGATGAAAAGAATGACATTAGTTAACAGATGGCTGCTCTTGATTTATTCACAGAAATAACTTATCGACAAAAAGGTGAGAGGATCATCGAGATCATCGAAGTCTCAGACTGCTCCTCAGAAAGTTCTGTGAGCTCTTGATGCGATGGAAGATCTTCTGCACGATGGGGCTGGTTGATGTCGCCTCCAGCTCTTCATCATTACTTTCCGTCTGTTGTCTCTGTGCGCTGGCATCGATCGCCCTCTGGACCATAGCAGCTCTCAACCGGCAGATCTGATGTCGAAATGAGATCACCTCTTCTCAGACGATCTGCATCTCACCAGTTTTGTGACGGCGGTGAAGACAGTCGACAGGCTTCTGGGGTCTGTCGATGTCACTTCATAGTATCCAGCGGCTTTCATGTCCCATGCCAGTTGTTTGGCCTCTTCGGTGCTGATGCTGCTCTCGTCATCTGTTCTCTGGTCGCACTTGGCGCCGATCAGGATGATGGGTACTTTGGGGGAGTAGAACTCGATCTCGTCCATCCATTCGTTCTTGATGTTCTCGAAAGACGTTCTATTGTTCACAGCGAAGGTGAGAAGTATCGCATGGCTTCCCTGTTCAGGTCGTTAGTTCAAGAATGTAGATGATGTTGAGTGTGAAGGTCACCTGGTAGTTGAGAGTTCGGAATTTAGCCACACGGTCTCCAGCTTGTGTGTCGACCAGGTTCAGCATGGAGGGAACAGACAGCGAAACATCTGGTACGGAGATCATACGAAAAGGAGTATCGTCATTGACTTTGATGCCCATAGAGGATGCGAATGTGTTGATCATGGTACTCTTGCCAACCTTTCGGGAGTGAGTTGAATTTGAATGTATGACGGAATGCCTCACCCCAGCATCTCCAACCGTCATGACACGGATGGCGGTGTGTCCATAGATAGCGGTTGTCTCATTGGTTGGTATCTCGTCCCTGAATCGTCTTTAGACTAATTGACAAAATGTAAACTGAAAAGTATCACCAGCTATCCTCTGGTGAAGGAATCGGTAACCCCACTCTACTCCACCTCTTCTCAGAATTGATGTTCGATCTTCTGCCAGTGGAATGTGGTTGAATCATAGCCAGAGAAGGCTTCAATCCCGTTAAATTCATGGATCTAGACGAGCGAGAGATCTTAGAGGCCTGGCCACATGATGTCGGTGATTGAGAAGCGCACTTCGAGGTGCCAGAGGTGGACGGAGGGGAGTTTTCCTTTTCGTTATATGAGAAAGACATGACGTTATATAGGTCAATGCTGAAGAGCAAGTAACGTGTCCTCTCGAAGTTTGGTTATGAGCGCTGCATATCGCATTTTTGAATCGAAATGTTCCCGCCAAAATGACGAATCTATCCGTTATTTCGGGCCACGGGCTCGCTCGCAGGCGCACAGAACGAGGTATTTAAGAGGTAGAACCTGTATATACATAAAGACGGTTTGTATTGGCCGAATGCATACTTGTTTGCAGCTCCACTGTGTTGACGCGTTCGATGATGAGTGATGGATCACAACACCTCTCCAACTCAGGGCATTTGAGAGCTAGAGCCTTGTTTTAAAGTTGACTAATCTCATCAACTCTTGAACACCGAAAAACTGAAACGTCTTTTTTCAGAGAAAGGTCGGGTGGAACATCTTATCACATTGCGACACAGCGCATCATGCCCGGCCGTTTCGATGACTACGAAGAGGAGTTCCTCGACGAGAAGACCAAGTTCAACAGCAAATTAGAGGAACTACCGAAGGTCACTGGAAGTGAGTCCATCGATCTTCGACCTCCATCGTTGACCTTTTCAGACAACAGAAGCGCAGTATTAAGAGCTGCTTCGGAGGCGATCGAGAATGCAGGTGATGTGGTGAGTCGAAGGATTTAAATGATATCGGTGTGAATGTAAACAGGTGAGGTCCATGAGAAGAGAGGCTCTCAGTGCCAATGATAAATCTCTGACCAACAAATGCACCGAATATGAGAGGGAAGTAAACCATATGAGAGAGAACCTCAAGATCGCCGAGCGACAGTCTCTTTTCCAGGGCGCTAAATCGGTGGGTCCCATTTTGACTCATCCATGTACATCTGCATCCATCTGTCATTTCGAAAATGGTTGAGCTGATCCTCGCAGGACATGGTGGTCACAAACATCGACCAGAGGAACGCACTGGAACAACAGACACAGAGGGCGAAGAACAGCACCGCCATGCTGGATGATGTCCTCGCCACAGCTCACGACACAGAAGAGATCGGTGACTCATCTTCTAAATCCATCACCTTTATTTACCCACGATTCAGGTAGAGGTGTTGCTGGAAGCCTCAATGAACAATCACAGAGGATGAGGGGGATGAGAGACGATGTCAAAGGCATCAGAGAAGACGTCGGTCTGGCCAGGTGAAATACAGGGTCTCATCGGTGACTCATCTGTCGCAGGCGCACGTTGACTTCTATGAAGAGGAGGATCATGACTAACAAGCTCATCTTTGGACTCATCGCGTTCCTCCTTCTCGCTCTCATCATATTTGTCATCTGGTATAGATGGGGTCCCAGCTCTAGTGATACTTCTAGTAACGAAGGTGCAGTCACAGATAACTCTTCCACAGTAAAGAGATGGGTGAGACAACGTGTCATCATAGACGATGAGACTCATGCGATGTTCGTGTAGGTCGTGGAGCGCTTTTAGATATACATAAAGGAGAGAAATGTGGATTTTATTCTATTTTATTGTTGCGTTGTAGAGAGGAGACTGGAATCTGCGAGTGCAAGATGAACGAGGGAAACAGATCAGATCGCTTCGAAACGAGAAGGTGAGAGGTGGCTTCCACGTTCATCTATTCTTCTTCTCTTGTGTATGTGATGTAACTTACGCATATCTGGAAACATGACAGTATACAAAACTGATTTAATGAGTCTGAACACAATCTTGATATAGATACCGATCTTTCAACTATCGAAACATTACTTATCGATATAGGTCCCTCTTTGGAAGAGAGAACATGTAATAAATAGTCTCTGTACAATCCGTGTCTCTGATTTCCTTTCCCATCTATCTTTCAACAACTCGAGCTGAAGATCAAGCGTTCCAGCTTTCTTCTCTTTCCACGAGTAACACCAGACGCAATTTTGATCATGATCACAGATGGATCATCTGTGTTTCGTATACACGGAGAACCTCTATCAATCTTCAAAGAATTGATCTATATAGATCTTAAGACATTGGACACATGTGTCCTCTCAAATTTCATTCAGATCTACCGCAGTTCCATCCATTCATCCATTATCCGTTATCACTTCAACAGACACAGCGAAACAACACATCCTCTCTATATCTATTTATCATGCCCATTCGTGACAAGATCAAGAGTGTCCTCCACAGAGATGATCATGGAAAGAGTGGATCGAAGAGACACAGCCGCGAGGCAGCGTACTCAGCACCTCTGTCTTCGCAAAACGTAGTCCCACCGACAGCAGCTCCAGTATATAGCAACGGTGCATCATTTGCAGAGGTGACACTGCAACCATTTCGTCCTCTAAATGACATCGACAGCCATTCGATGGAATATCAGCCGAACAGAACATTAAGCCCATCCAAACAATAGAACACCATGAAGGCCTCTCTGGCATAGAAGCGACCCAATCGATCTCAAGGCAATCGCCTGTCGTGACAGAGACCATCGTAGAGACAGTCGATGTCACCTCTCCCATCGCACGTGAAGTCGTCACATCAACAGCCGAATCGGACACATTATCTGTCGAGCCCGTGTCTTTGGAACGAGTCGAGAAGCCTCTCGTCGTTCACGAACACATCCATCCCGTCGAGAAACAAGAGGTGTCTATATCAGATCGTCACCCACCATCGGCTCATTTGTATGCGAGGTCCAACCAGTCATCTTCAGAGAAAGAGAACAATTAGAAGTCAAGCAGATCACACAACAGCTGCATGAGACCGAGATCAAACCCACAGTCATACAGTCCAGAGAGCTACCCGCCCAAGTTCGACCCGCCATTGTAGAGAACAGGTACACGTCATCACGAGATGTGCACGATTCGTCATGTTGAATGTCCATCCAGCGCTCCCATTCCAGAACAGATCATCTTACCATCAGTCGAAGTCGAAGAGACCCAGAAGAGTCTGAGCATCAACGAGCCCATCATCAACGAGGTGATTCGCATCATCCATCTCCATATCATCATCTCCATCTTCCACATCGACCGACATGAGACACACAGACGGTAAAGAGGACAGTCATAGAAGAGATCCAACCCGTCTTAGAGAGAGACGTCATCCAACCGACACTCATCCATCAGACGCTGCCCATCTACGAGAAGGTGGTCGATGCGACTGTTGTCTATAAGAGCGAGCTGCCTGTGAGAGAGTTGGGGCCAGTCGGACACTTGGACAGTTCGTATGGGATGTTCTTGAGAGGACCTGTCATGGTAGAAGAACAAGCCTTCTTACCTGGAAAGAACATACAATAAAACAACTCTGTACGTCGTGATGATGATGATGTGATGATGAGATGATGAGATGATGAAAGATGACGAACGAAAGATGATGAACGAAACATCATGATGAACGAAAGAAGACGAACGAAAGATGACGAACGAAAGATGATGAACGAAAGATGACGAATAAAGATGACGAACGAAGACGATGAAGATGATGGGTGAGAATGAAAGAGTGCCAGGCTCCGGATTCGATCGCATCCATTGAATGTGCAAAAGGTAAAAAGATTCTTTGTTGAAGTAGAGCTGATCGTGGACGGATGAGGTGTGATGGGAAGTGAGGGTTGAAGAAGAGGAAGAGGGTGTGAGAGTGCAAAAGAAGTTGCAAGCTGTGGGAGTCGAACCCACGAACCCGAAGGACTAGCACCTGAAGCTAGCGTGTTTGACCACTTCACTAAACTTGCTTGATGACGTGTCGCGAACGGTGGACAAGAAATATTATGATATTGCTTATCATACGACATTATCTCGCGTTGTAGATGATGGTGAACTTTGACGAAAGGAGTTCGCAGAATTCAGCGCACTGGTTCTATTCGAGTTTCAAGTTGGACGACTGGCTGTCAAATTCTATCAGAGTCTACATTTGTGAAAACCTCGACTTTGATATCACATCACACGAACCACACGGCAGGTCAAAACTTCTCTCCTCCTCACATCTTCGACATCAGTTCGGATGACTGAGGTTCCAGACTGATTCCGGCGTTTATACAGCCCATGCCGCATTCCATTCAACGGTCGAGGCGGTCATGTTCTAAAACTGGAGGGCGGGTATGTTACTCTTCTCTCAAACTGATCTCACATGTATTCAGAAGTATCTCTACACTTGGACCATGTTCGACCTTTTTTGGCTGCCGATCATTAGACTCTCGTCAGGAGACTCGACAACAGTTACTCACGAGAAATTCCGAAGAGGTTGAGCGAGAAGAGCCTTATCTGTCGGCGAGGTCAGAATGAAGGCAAGCGATCATCGGCTGCCTGTCAGTGGCAGACAAAGTTGGTCTCTGCATGCTGTGAGGATAGAAAGAGATGCAAGTGAAGAGATCAAGTGGGTTCTGTCGATCGAAGACGTACCTTACGAAGTGATGAACATGAACCTCTCACTAGGACAGATGATGGATGATATCGATCTCCGAAGAAAGATACGAGGGGTATCCTATCTATTAGTCAAGTCTTTGACACACAGAACACCTCTAGGAGAAGAAGTCGATGGAAAGCACGAAATGCAATCGCCATCCTATCATACCTACAAGCTCAGAAAGCAGTGAACCTATATATCCATTTAGATATTCCATTCTATCGATATCTACCTCTCACAAACGGAAACCATCTGTAGATGATTATGATTGGCCTCCTGCGCCGATCGATGTCCAGCCGAAATTGAATCTATCAGACGATCCATATATCGTGCAGACGAGAAGCCTCGCACCTGTCCCCGCTCTTCAGATGAGACGTCTAACGATTCATACATACCGTCGCTGCTGCGTCGTGTGCCTGTCTCCACTCAGAGCAGACACGACTTGATCGGAGTCCATTTCGGACGCCTCATCTCACAAATGTCGACCACTGGCATCCAATGCATTTGTCGCAGCTGTATTGCAGATGGGGGAGGATTCAATTTAAAACATTTTCAACAATTTTCACCAAATCTCTTTGGACGCACGAAGGACGAACACCAAGGCTAAAATGCTCGAACTAAACGTTTACACGGTCTTACTGTTCATCAACTGCCTTCTGTTCTGTTGGCGATTTGTTGTGGTGCTGAGAGAGGAGGTGAAAGAGCCTGATCAGACCGCGACTCCAAGAAGAAAGGTTTCTAAGGCTTCTACTCGTCGGGAGAAGGCATTTAAGAAGTGTTCTGAGGTAATGATCAGCTCTAATCGAAACAATCGATGATTGTGACTAATCTGCTTTAGGAACTTCGCAAGGCTCACGAACGAATTAAAAGAGAGAAACGTGTCGGTTGCAGGCTTCACAAGGTGATGCCCCTCGTCAGATCGTAATGCATTCGACTCATCCATCTCAGGAGCTTCTCGAAGTCAAGGAGAGAAGTGAGAACGATTTGAAAAGCCATCTGTTCGAAAGCTACGAACTTCGAGCTGTGAGACAATCGTATCATGGTACGAAACGACTTACGCACCACAGGAGGTCGCTCTTATTCGCCAGGAAAAAGAACAAGTCGTCTCTGAACACGAAGCCCGGGCCGCCGCCCTGACCAGTCTCACTGAGAGACTTCAGACGGTAACATTGCATCTTCATTCTTCCATCTGACCCGTCTCAGGAGAAGTCCGGACTCCAGTCTGCTCTGAAGAAGCGTTCTCTCGAGGCCGAGACCGAGTGCAGAGAGAGAAAGGGTCTTCTGAAGGTAATGCCTCCACAGAGGACTCGAATGACACAGACGCAGGTGGTCTCCGGCCTTCAGAAGGACTCCGAAACTGCCTCTGAGAAACATGCGGAGGAGATCGCCCATCACGAGAGGGAGATTGAGAGGCTTCAGAAGACAGCCGAACTTCTCGGCCTGCAGACAGAAGAACTTGAGAAGGTGTTCGAACCCCTCATCTGCTGTGCTGACCCTCTACAGGAAGTCTCTACACTTCAGAAAGAATCTTCTAGATCCTCGGCCGAGTCCAACTTACAGAGTACAAAGGCAAACAAGTTAGAGAAGGTGAACGCATCACCTCTTCTCATCTCACCAGCTGATGTGATGCAGGAGCTCTCCGAACTGCAAGAGAAGTACGAAGAAGAGTCTTCGAAGCGTTCCACCGAGGCCGATGACCACAGGAAAGAGAAGGAGAAACTCCAACAGGTGCGTCTCCATCGTCACCGATGGAGTTGACCTACCGCAGGAAATCTCTCAACTTCAAACTGAAGCCAGTGCCCACAGTTCCCAGGCCGAGGCCGAATGCAAGGAGAGAGAGGGTCTTCTGAAGGTAATGCCTCCACAGATGACTCGAATGACACAGACGCAGGTGATCTCCGGTCTCCAGAAGGACTCCGAAACTGCCTCTAAGAATCATGCGGAGGAGATTGTCAACCACAAGAGGCAGATCGAGAAGCTTCAGAAGGTGAACGCATCATCTCCTCTCCTCTCACCGGCTGATGCGATGCAGGAAGTGTCTGAACTGCAAGAGAAGTACGAAGAAGAGTCTTCGAAGCGTTCCACCGAGGCCGATGACCACAAGAAGGAGAAGGAGAAACTTTCACAGGTGATGACGTCACCGTTTTCAGCGATGGAGTTGACCTACCGCAGGAAATCTCTCAACTTACAGCTGAAGCCAGCGTCCGCA
>MDYQ01000203.1:0-49877 GCA_003024175.1 Planoprotostelium fungivorum | reverse complement strand
AAATACATCGATTGCTGTGATGATCACACCCGCCCACAAAGGCAATCCAAAAAGAATATTGATTGCAATGGCCCCTCCTACTACCTGTCTCATTGTTAACGACAAGTTACGTGAGATCTCACCTCTGCAAAGTCAGTGGAGATGATGGCAGCTTCCATGGCTAGATAGCAGATCCATTTTAACCAAGTAGGCATCTCTCGTTGACATACTTGGGCCAGATCTGCAATATATATGAATGTTTTGTAGCAAGGGATATCAGTCAGATCACTCACTTAAGCCTGTTACAGCACCCAGACGGAGGGCTAGAGCTTGCAGAAAACAAGCGATCACTGATGATAGCAGAACGACAAAGAGGAGGTCGTATCCAAAGCCAGAACCAGCAGCTAGATCTGAATGAAGTGAGATGACAGTCACGATTTTGTAAAGATGGGTTACCAGTTCCGAAGTTTCCTGGATCCTAAAGGAGAGTGAGAAGATCAATCGAGAGGGACTCACCATATAGGCTACTGCTACCACTAGACCTGGTCCTACGTACGAGAGATACTGCGAAGTGGTTTGTAAAGGAGAAATCAGATGACTTTTACCTTCAACATAGGATCTGAGACCTTCTTCCATCTCTTCTCCCATTGTGTCAATTCTCTCTCTGGCTCCGGTGCCTTCTGGTCTTTCTGTATGAAATCAGAGTTGTATCTTCATTGGAATGATATATAGAGGATCGAAACGGACCCTTTTTTGGAATGGCTTCCTGATGCGATCGAGAAGGAGCAACACTTTCTGCCATCTGGCAGGATCTTCTCTCGTAACATCAGAGCTCTCATCCGAAGAGGTTTTCGTTCGCTGCTGCAGTTCTTCCGTACCTCCTCCTTCTTCAGAAGTCTTTGCGTTCGCTGCGATAAACTTTTCCTCCTCTGCGTCTTTCAAGTCGAACAATTCTAACCCATCTGTGCTCTCCTCCGGACGGGGTGTGTGGAAATTCATGATGTAACTTGTCGTAAAGCCAGCCGTTTCCGGTCGTTGTAGACCCATCGAGTAACGGGCAAACGGCATGATAACCTCAAGTCATCTATTTCGCCTCTGCTAGGTTTCTGAACCATCAGATTGGCCTGATCTTTTGTGTTATTTTTGAATAAGCAGTCACTATATGTACTTCGGTATTTCCTTAGTGAGACTAGAAGACGGTGATGTGTTGCTCTTTGTCGATTTAATTTACCCGGACCTGATCGTGCGATTTGCAAACAGCTTCTGATCAATCCTTTTGTACCCTCATACGTTTTTTGGGGATAATAGGATTACATCGACGACTGTATTGTTTCAGTTCGATGATTAGAAGATCTTCCTTGGATTCATTTCTTCAAAAACAGAAGAAAATAGAGGGGGAAGACGACAACTCGAACCCTAAGCAAAGCAAGAAAGTCACATCACCTTACTTCGACAAAACGTCAACGAAGCGAAATATAGAGAAGGTAGGCGGTCGAGATTGGGTATTTTTAATCAAATCAGTCCACCCCAACAAAATCTAAAGGAAGGCAAACAATCGAAGATGAAGTGAGATGATGTTACAGCATACAATTGACACAATACAGATAGACGATCAACAGGAGACACTAACCAAGAAAAGGAAGGTGATAAGAGGAGACAGCTGAAGAAATAATCAAAGATAGGAAATAGCATCATCGCGACATGCTATTCGCAGCCGAAGAAGATGTAAGCCGAAGAATTTAGTCGATCTATGTCGCGTCTATTCCACCATCCGGATGGTTAAGTATACTGTATTCATCTTATTCAATTATTGGTAGTGTACGAGGAAGATTCTTCAGGGGATAGTAATGAAGAGGACAACCAAACTAGAACACCAAAGAAGAAAAGAGCGAAGACGCCATCTATCAAGTAGATTTCTGTTCGATATTGTGTGTTGATTCAGAGGCAGGCAGTTGGTACCCTCACCAAAGTTGAAGAAACCAACGAAGAGGAGGATAGAGGATAGTGAATGTGACAGCAATCCTGACGAGATACAAGACGACATCGATCTTACGAATCACTATCAGCCAAACTGCAAGGAGATGACTCTTGAAGGTGATGCGACTATCATGTGGATGAGACTGATCTACGAAGATGGAAGGAGAGAGGAAGAAGAGAAGAGAGAGGAAGTGAAGAGACTGAGCCAGGAAGAAGAAAAGAGAAGAAGGGGAGGAGAGAGGGAAGGAGAGAAGAGAGAGAAGACCTTGATGGGGTACGCGTTAGGATCAGCAGAGAAGATTGATCAGTCGAGTTTAAACAGACAACGGAGAAGAGAGCACACAGAAGCCACGAAGGAAGGAAGTGAGGCGGAGGAGAAGAACCAGAAGAGATACGAATGGCTCAAGGACATCCGAGACGCGAACAAGAGACGTCCAGGTGAGCAGAAGAGGAGAAAGGGAGTGACGAGAGGTAGGAGAGGCAGGATACGACCCCACAACTCTATACATCCCCGACTCCGCTTGGAAGGACATGACACCCTCCAAGAAACAATTCTGGGAGATCAAGAGGGATCACTTCGATGTCATCATCTTCTTTCAGCAGGGTGCCTTCTACAACGTCATTGAGATGGACGCCGACGTGTGTCATAAGCAACTTGGCTTCGCATACACCCATGGTGTCAATCGACCGGTCAATAACTACGGAGCGGGTTGTATGACCGGTCAATTTCCACGATTCGCTTATGCCCTCATGGATATGGGTTACAAGGTGGCCAAGGTAGATCAGGTGCGCTTGTTCTCTCGACTTTCCACTGAAGAGGCAGGTGGACACGAACCGAAGTGGAAATAAGGCGTTGAAGAAGAAGCTCGGGAAGGAAGAGGCAGAACAGAGATTTTTGGACCGAATCTTTTCCGTTGGTGAGCATAAGACTATAGCCATACCATTGACTGGGACAGGTACGATTACAGACGACCGCTATCTTCCAAAGTCATCACAATATCTGTTGGCCTTGCATGTGGGTTACCTACTCATCACAACGTTGAATGATGCAGGAGTCCGACGACGGTCGATCGATCGGATTCTGCCTGTTGGATGCTTCCATCGCTGAATTTAGTCTCGGGAGAGTGGGAGAGAGTCGAGGTGCATCCGATCGATATCGATATCAATTGGAGACATTGCTCCTGCAGTCCAATCCGAGAGAGGTGATCATTCGATCCACACGAATCTGTGTGGTGAGATGTTCCGCGAGGTGACTGTCTTTCAGGTCGTGCTCGATCGAAAGATGAAGAGTGATACGATGAGGTTCATCAAAAGCTGTATGAACAACGCTTCCTTCTCCACCATCGACTTTCCATCCCACCACGACGTCAGAGATGACCTAGCTCGCCTCCAGATCATCCATCCAGGTTTCGCCTCGTTGATGACCGTCAGTTGATTCGACTCACAGACGGAGAGGAACCACCGGGCATTAAGAGGTACAAAGAGGATGAGAGCATCATGACAGCTCTGGGTGGCTGCATCACCTATCTACGAGACGCACGCATTCACGAACAATTGTTGGCTCAAAGGAATATTCGCGACCACAGCCAATTCCACGACGGGTCTTCTCTTCTACTGGGTATTGTGATCTCACACGATGCAGTAACTCAACTGCGATCAGGAGGCCAAGTCTTAAAGAGTCTGGAGATTCTAGAAACGAATAAGGGTGAGACGGAGGGGACTCTGCTGGATTTCATGGATCGGACGAACACGGCATTCGGTGAGTGCGAGCATGAGAATGAGCTGAGATGTCAAAGGAAGCAGGATGATGAGGAAATGGATCTGTCACCCTCTGAGGTGGGAGAGAGACATCAACGATCGATTGGATGCTGTATCTTGTATGATGTCCCATCCCCCTTTCACTGATCGCCTCCTCCTTGGTATCAGAAAACTACCTGATCTAGAGAGGAAATTGTCCTCTCTCAAGGGTAACCCAACGCTATCCTCTTTCCTCCCTCTCTTCCTCTCTTTCCGTCAGCTCATCGTGAGATCTCATCCTTGTGCCTCTGTCTTCATTCGTATCTCCTCTCTCATCAACCAGCTCTCTACACATCATTCTCATTCACGCAGTTGATGATAAGCGATCTCCGTCAGATCCTTCTGGACGAGAAGATGGAATCGAAACTATTGCATCAGTTGGTCACTCCAACAGACGAGACTGTCCCCCTTCGATTTGGCACCCTCTCTGGTCTATTTCCTCATCACGTGGCTCAGGTAGATGATCGAAGGGATAATGAATGATGATCCGCAGTTGTGGTCCTCCTTTGAAGCAATCATCGATGAAAATTCCACCGAGACAGGTAGTAAGATGAGACCTTTGATGGCTGATGGATACAGAACTCAAGGTCAAGCCCGGAAGTAGCCAGGAATTGACTGTAGTGATGGAGGAGTACAAACATGTGAGAACTTTGATATTCAAGTGGCTCAAGTAAATTCAGAGAGAGGAAGCGTTAGACAATTACCTCGCACGATTTCGAAAGAAGTATTGCAAGGGAAATAGTGAGGCAGGGAAATGGATCACAGATAAGACGTTAGGGGAGAGGTGCATCGAAGTGTCCAAGAAGGATGTGAAGATCACAGATCTTCCAAAATCTACGAGAACGAGAGAGATGAAGGTGATGACCGTTCTCGATGGTCAAATGACACGGCGAAGAACACCATTCGATTGGTCACAACTGAGCTGGACGAGATCTTCACAGATTGGTCCAAATCGAAAGAGCAAGTGGAGGAGATGAACGAGAAGATCATCTTCGGCTTTTCATCCAAGTGAATGGAGAAGAACGATCAACAATTGAACGGATCAGATTTCTGGAGACGTCAGACGTTTGGTATGAGTTGATCCGCATCGTGTCCACTCTCGACTGTCTTCATTCGCACTCCGTCACGTCTAAGGTCTTGTCTGGTTGTCGGCCCATCCTAGAACCGAGAGAGGAGCCCTACTTGAGTATCAAGCGGATGGTTCATCCTTGCCTCAATTACGGGTGAACTCGACCATTCTGCTCTGTCTCACACTACTTTAAGATCACGATCTGCAGTTCCCAATGACTTGATCATGGGTGGTGAACAACCTGAGATCATCCTGCTGACCGGGTGACCTTCCAACCTCTCATTCATCGTTGATCTCCCTTCACAACACTGACACTCAAAAAGACCCAATATGGGAGGAAAATCAACGGTGTTGAGAAGTGCGTGTGTCACGGTCATCATGGCACAGGTGAGGGAGTGAGAAGAGGAAATTGATGACAGGGTAGGTGGGATGTCATGTTTCAGCGGAACAATGTAGGATGACGGCAGTGGATCGAATCTTCACTCGATTGGGAGCGAACGACCACATCATGGAGAATCAGTCCACGTTCATGATGGAGCTGAACGAAACGGAGTCCATCCTCAGGCACTCCACTCGTCACTCTTTAGTCATTTTGGATGAGGTTCACACGTGCGACTCTCTCCTTCTCACACTCTCCAGTTGGGGAGGGGGACCTCGACGTTCGACGGATATTCCATTGCTTACAGTGTTCTGTCCCACTTCAGTGCAGTGTCTTCACTGCGTCTCTTATTTGCCACACATTACCACCTCCTCACCGAAGAATTCAAGTCACAGAAGAATGTTGCTATGTATCAGATGATGACGACGGAAGGGAGGGGGTGGGTTGATGATCACTCGCCTCCCTGATGTGCTGATCAGGAGGGATATTTTTACATACAAATTTCTGCCCGGAGTGTGTCCGAAGAGTTATGGTGAAATCATAATTACGAAACAATGCTGAGGAATTCAGGAATGAATGTTGCATCTATGGCTGGAATATCAGATCAGGTGAGACGTAAGTCCAAGTCCAAACTAAATTCGATAGATTGTACGGCGAGCGGAGGAGATAGCGGTTGACATCGAGTCAAAGTCGAGATCCATGTTGGGGTGAGACCGTGATCCTATGCGATCTATGAACTGGCGCAGAGAGAATCACAAAGACAAGTCGCAGCATCACACGCTGCAGCAATGCTCCAACTGGAAGGATTACCTCCGGCTGTGGGAGAACTTGAGAACAGAGATGAAATAAATGGGACATCACGATTGTATATTGTTGAGTATGAGTTGATAGGCATCATACACAATCGTTCGCCAGCTCCCTCGTGCCTCTTCGATCATCTCGTTGAAGAAGGCCTCGCACTCTTCATCACTCCAGTCGAGATGGAATCTCTCCGATAGCTCATCCAGCACCCTCTGTCCTCCTTGAAGGCACGGAAGGACTTTCTTTCCCTTTCCTGTCACACTCTCAGTCTCTTTCGACGATAATTCTTTCACCTTCAATGCTCATCTCGATCAACATCATGATCTTCTTATAATGCTTCCTGGCCGATAAGAATCCCTTTGCACACAGTCTACAGTACTCCTTGTAGCACGGTGATTGGTACCCTCCCATCACCTTGAGTGTTTCGTCAGCCAGGCTTCTGTGGCATTTCGTTCACCTCGACAAATTCGTTGGTCAGCTTGAATGGTGCCTTTTCAAAACTGATTGTCTTCGACAAAAAGTATCCAAAATCAATGTGGATGATGTTTCCCGATGCATCCAACAATATGTTTCCATTGTGCCTGCTCATTCGTAAGTCTACAATAAGTGTCATCCTTCACCTGTCCTTGATCTGTAATAAATAACATATGACAGAGTAGCCAGCCATTGTCTTGACAAAATTCAACTGTGCCGCTTTGAATGTATCCTCCGATGGCTCTCCAAATGTCTGTCGAGAATTATTTCTCATTCACTCCCCCAGCAATTCACCTGGATGAAGAAATTGAGCAGGTTGGTGTGTTGCTTCTTCAGTTTGTCTAGACTCAAAGAATTGGGCACTGGCTCGATCAAACCACTCTTCGCTGTCACGGCCAGAATACGATAGGGCATCACCTGTTCATCTTTAGATTCACTCCTTACCCTGATCCTACCTTCACGGGTGTGTGAGTCTCGTGGAAGATTCGCTGGAACTGCACGATCAACTGCATGGCCAGTTCTTCTTGGAGCACCTGTCGGTTTGAGCGCAACCCTCCCTGTCGAATGGATCACACCTCGTCACCGTTCTTTACGATGAGCGGCTGCATTCTCCACTTTGCGTATTGACCGAACTCGGAAGATTGTTTGATCCTCATCACCTTCCTCGGCCACAACTCCCCAAAGGCTCTGCACAAGTCGTGAGACGATGAAACGAGAGAATCAAAGAGAGTGACGCACTGATGAGAACCGAGAGGCTTGTCGGGGTGTAGCATCATCGGCCACTGTCTGAGATTCTCATTGGACGCACTGGGCCTCAGTTGAGAGTTTGGATTGAAGGAGAAGGTGGACCTGTGAGGTGAAGGAGGGACGAGGGTCACGGCCGGAGACGTGCCAGGAGAGATCTCTTTGATCGTCGTCAAGTGAGGCTGCATATCCTCGTCGCTCTGCTCCTCGTGGGTTCTTCCCTGTGATCTGCTCTCTGTCACTCTCGTCCTCTCTGTCCNNAGTTGAGAGTTTGGATTGAAGGAGAAGGTGGACCTGTGAGGTGAAGGAGGGACGAGGGTCACGGCCGGAGACGTGCCGGGAGAGATCTCTTTGATCGTCGTCAAGTGAGACTGCATATCCTCGTCGCTCTGCTCCTCGTGGGTTCTTCCCTGTGATCTGCTCTCTGTCACTCTCGTCCTCTCTGTCCTCTCACCTGGTCTTCACCATCCTCTTGTTCTTGCTGTCCGACATGTCGTTCCACGGCTCCTCTTCGGATGTACTGGAGCTCCTGAAGCCTGTTCGAGTCACTCTCTCCTCTCCCTTCACCCCTCACCAACTGACTCCTCCGACTTGTTTCCGTTGCTCCTCTTGAATCGATTCGTCGTATCGATGAACAGTTGTCTCGGTATGCCTTGACTCACGTTCAGCGTGTGGTGCTGCTCGTATCCCTCCTGGTAGTTTGGTTCCTCCGCTGTCTCGTGTTCCTTGTCGATGACCTGTTCTCCATCACCCCCCGACTCCTCTGTACCTTCACCTCAATGACGACATAGTACAGTACTCTTCCGTACGTGGGAATGGCAAAGGCCTCGTTGGATGGAATTCGGACCACTCGGTGATAATCCGCTGCGGAGGGTCAGTGCCTTCTCTACGCTTCAGCTCTTCACCAGATCCCACCGGTTTGAGTAGGGGGATGTAGACTAATCCTCCCTCTCCTCTCTGGTATGCTTCTAACGTTCGATTCTCCTGCTCTAATCTCATGTGCAGCTCTTTCTCTGTTCCATTGTCATTCTCGCGCATCGATGAATCCACGAATTCGTGATTCGATGAATGTTTGGTGTGACACATTGTCAATTTGGTTCCATCAAGCGTAAACTACTCACCGTGCTGATCTTTAGAGACAGTGCCCAGATGCCTCGATATATCGATCAGGTTGTCCATAAACTGTATGGGATAATGAAAGAGATCGTCCAGAGAATCTTGCTTGTTCAGCACTGCGGGAGGGGCCATGTCTGAACCCCTGCCTCCTTTGGGTAGAATGGCCGGTGATGTGGGGAGTCGTATCGCCATCTGAATGTCAGACAGGATCTGATTGCACAGCAACCTCCACTTGATGATGCTCTCCGGTATCATCTTCTTCTTCTTTGGTTTCTCCCTCGAGTCCTTCGACGCCCTGACGAAGAGATATGTCTATTCTATTCAGTCCCCTGTGTCATCTCCTTCTCACCTGCAGGGCAAAGTGAACCGACTGTGCACATTTATCCAAGATGAATTTCTTGAGAGGCTGAAACGTGTTGTATTGATTCAACAGTAAGTTCCTGTTGTCCTTCAGTCGTCTCACGATTACAAAGCCACTCACACTAACTGTGGGAGGTAGAATTCTACGTCTTCAGGGTTTCGATCGTAGTAATGGTATAACTCTTCACAAAATTCGGCTGAGTATGTCAGCTTGTGTTATTTGCACGTCAGTCTCCTCACATCTCGCCTCCGTGTCGTGTCTCGATTCGAAGAGCTTGATCATGGAGTTCCAGGTGTCATTGGCTGGTGTCTCAATGTAGAGGTGTCCCTGCTCTTCTGATGGAAGTTTCGTCCCAACGTACGGATCACTCTTTTCCATTCTCTCCTCGAACTCTCTGCCCTCCAGTTCTGTTTCCCTCATTCAACATCGTTCGTCGATCGAAAAGAACGTCATGTATATATTCAGGATACTCTATTTGTGTAGAGAATGTTCTGTTTATGTGTAGAGGATGTTCTGTATGTGTAAAGATTATTGTGGATGTCTCGTATGTGTAGAGAATATCATATGTGGAAGATATCATGATAGATATTCCACAGAAGAAATAAAGATGAACGCACGTCGCATGGTTTTGATCCAATCGATGTTGCTCTTGCCCCGCCTGAGATATCCCCTGATGATGCCTCCCACGTACGCGAATGTGCGTCTGAGAGATTTTCTGGGCTCGTTGAGGAGGACGTTGAAGTCCGTCTTGATCCTCGACTGCATCTCAGTTGCCTCCGATTGTGTCAAACCTGCACTGTTCACTCTAGTTCTCGTTCGTTCGTCTACCTTCTGGTTGGAGGTTCAGATCCATGGCCAAGAGGTCGTCCAGCATGGGATCCTCTGACTCGATCTCTTCCTCTTCGCTCTCGTCTCGTCCTTCAGATTTCGATTGCAAGACCTTTTCGAATTCACTGTATGTTGTCTTGAAGTATGTTTCCTGTTCAAATTTAGATGATCTTCCGTTTCTTCCGTCTCATTCACCTGATTTGTCAGTTTTCCGATCTTCTCATCTAAGCTCTCGTCTACGATGATGAACAGAAGTTCTTTCCATTTCTTCAGCTCCTTTTCGTTGTCCTCTATTTTCTTCTGTATGATGTCTTTGATGGTTGCCTTCTTCTTTTGTAATTTTTTCCGCAAGGATGTGAGTTGATCGACGAATGCTGATATCTAGACCAATTTTCAATACAAGTTGGGAAGACGATATGATATGAACCCTCATATCAAGCAATAGAAGGGGGACTGTCAAAGTATCCTATTTACCTCCTTCGCCTTCTCATTGAGGGTCTCTAATTTCTCCTCCAAGGTCAGCGCATCTTCGTTCATAGAAGATTCGAGAGGGTCCATGTTCCATTCATGATGGTGGATTTGTGAATCTGGCCGCTTTGTCGCTGTGCTTGCAGTACTGGCCATGGTGTTGATGTCGTAAAGAGATACAAGACTCCTTCCATTAGCACCTCGAAGAGGTGAGTTCAGTCAGGCTCTGTTCTGTCCGTGAACTGTTGTTTCAGAGTCAAGCCTTCTTCGCTGTTGCTGTCCCCGATGACGATTTTGTGCTCATTTATTCTGTTTTATTTATATAAAATATCCTTCTGGCTTCCATAAACCCGTTTTCGTTCAAATGTGATCAGCGATCAACAGAACAAACGCGTCTGCCATCTCATGATATATGAGGCGATACCACTAACAGTCAATAGTTTAGTACAAGTTATTCTTTTGTCTTGATGGTCCAGACGTAGATATCCGGGTGTTGAAACACTTGATCCAACTCGGTTGGTGGTACCTTCGATCGTTCGCATCAATAGTTCACGATGCTCTTTCACCTTCTCGCAATGAAATCGCTTGGACAAGGCTTCCGTGAAAGTGTTGATGCTGTGCTCGTTGTGATTCTCCGCGCTGAACAAGATGAGAGGCGACTTGACTGTGACTGGTTCTACAGAGATTTCCACAGAGTCTTCCAAGTAGATTCCTCCATAGCACAGCGTCTCTAGAGTTCTGACGAGGGGATTTATGAGAAAGGGGTAATACACGAGGTCTGAGGCGATGATGACGTCGAAGGGGGCCGAGGGAGAGGAGGTAGATTGATCATCGACGTCCCCAGAGCTCTTCAAGTAGGAAGTTGAATAGGATTCACCCCTGATATACATGAGTGGGGAAAGTGGTGAGGTTTGCACCATTTGAGTCTTCTGATGGAGTGCTTCGCCTTCCAGTCTTGGGATAGGTTATGAACGATGTTGTGCCTGAGCAAATCGAATACGGCGTAATCTGTAAATGTGACGCAGCCACCGAGCAGAGCGGCTGAGATGCCCAATAGTCCAGCTCCCGAACCAATCTCAAGGACCTTCTTATTCTGTAATATCGGTGTATCTCGACTGAGACGCTGCAGATAACGAGCGAGGACGATGCTCTGAGGTGCATTAAGAGAGATTTTGAGGAATCTTCGACTTACACCATCCCACACAGTAGCACCTAACGTATCTATCGAGTCTACCATACTTTGTTTGATGTCGATTAACACTGAATTCGAATCATCCAAAGGGATAGTCAGATTTCCATTGAACCTCTCTGCATTTGATTTTGTTGATTGTCTCCAGTCGCAGAGAGTGACGTCCTCCACGACTGCGCTCATGGATGGCACTGCGAATTGAATTTGCGCACAAATCTCCAAAATCAGGGGATTTTTTTACAATCCACATCCCCCACACGTTCGAAGAGTATGCTTCTTTGCATTCGAACCAACAAATTACGTCACAGACACTAGCGCAAATCGCGAACATCGTGTGCTTAACGAAGATGATCATCCAAATTACAACGGGAAGTTGTTGTGCTCAAGTGCAGCCTTGGCCTGCTGAGCCGCTCGCTCACGATGACTGAACCACCGGTGGGCTATAACCGGACGCGCTACTCTATAAAATATTCAACTGCAATCTGCGCACAGCATCGCCTGCATCTTCAGAGAGTACGAGTGCTCACCGTTGTAAAAACTCACATCTGTAGTCCGTAGATTTAGACGAGCTGAGACGATGGAAGGAAACAGCCAAGTCGAGAGAGCTTCATCAGAAGGCAGTCCGCAGCCTCCTGCAGTACCAGAAGGTGTCGAAACACGTTCAAATTAGTTTCTGAACGTTAGAAAGGAAGTCCGTAAGGAGAAGATGACTGATTGTTCACTGATTGTTCAATCTGCGTGCAGAGCGTATCTGGCCAGAAGATCTCATTGGACATTGAGGCGAAACAAAGGTCATTCATCGCATACAGACGATCCCCCTGACCTTATAGCAGACCGTCAGCGCGTGGACTGCGTCCTTTTGATGTGGGTCATGAAGAGAAGATACATCATTCTCCTCAGTTCTACCGTAAGGATACAAGCGTTGTGGAGAGGGTAATAGAGATCGTGAGTGACGAGCTCATCCATGTCAGACGCATCGCTCGAAGATCAAAGGCAGTTCCCTCCAGGCCGGTGAATGTAGAGAGAGTGACTACCAAGCTGGACAAACTGAAGGCCAAAATCAAAACGAAGAAACACTCCTACCCTCCCGTGACAAACGAAGAACCCAGGAAGGTCGTCGAACTGCAGCTGTCCGATCTACAGAGGGATCCCGTGGTGTACACGTCTCAGAAACAGATCAGTGGAAAAATCGAACGGTGAGGAAGTCAAACGATTTGATTGAAAGAGGCAGGATCGAGACATCGAGCGTGGATCTGAGTAAGAAATCTTTCAACGAGAACAGAAAGTTGATGGAGAGTGCGGCCATGCATCAAGACAGAGGGAATTTCCAGGAAGCTCTGCAGTGCTGGAAATTAGGTGATTCGTGTTCCTTGTTGCGATCTGAAAGTCTCTCCAGCGTACAAGAGGTTGTCTGATTCTCCCGGACAAGAGCTTGTTCGAGGTCGAATCAAGATGAGGATCGAAAGGGTCGAGCTCCTTTTGCTCAGTCAAACTGCTGCAAAGAGATCGCCACAATCCTCACCACATGTGAGCCGCTGCACGATGAATGTATTCTGAAATGAGGACAGTGCACCAAAACGGACGGATTAGCCTCACATCAGATCGAAGTGAACGTCATCTCTCAAGACAGACAGAACACGAGGAGAAGATTGACCTATCCAACGGAAGGTTTGCTTGAATCGATCCGAAGTCTCACCAATGCAGAGAGTCAAGAGAATGCAAGAGCACCTTTACTCCGTCCATCCATCGAGAACACGAGCGAGTCTATATTCGCCCCCGACACACCCAAGAAGGGAAAGACGTTCAGAGTCGGTGACCTTCCCAACACGTGAGATTCATCCCAGAGGAGATCTGAAGACGACAGGGGCTTCACACCGTACCAGAAGGGCCTGCTGAGTGCGACGATCAAGGGAAAAAAAGTCCGATTCTTGTACGACAGTAGATATGTACAGAACCTACGCAGGACGATTCGGGTGGGTGCTTTCTTGAATGAGAATTGACGAAAGGATAGGAATACGAGAGAGAGATTTTGAGCTTGGAAGGTGAGGCGACGTCTGATGAGCCTATGATAAGCAAGACAAAGAAGGCGGTGAGGTCAACACGGGAGACGAGAAATGACGGAAACGTCAGAGAGACAACTTGAAGAATGAGTTGTGGGACATGTTTCACAACGAAGAGAACAAGAGGAGGAAGGATTTACTGTCTACCTATCTCCACTATGGATCCACTTCCGGTCCGAAACCAGCCACGACCATGGAAGGTCCATCTGTCAGCGAGAGTGTATCCACAGAATCCTTGGCTAAAGCGAGAACGAAAGGGAAACTCGGCGGTGTCGTGGTGGTGAGTGAGACACCCCCTCTGCGGCTGAATGAAGGACAGAGCGCAGAGGCAGTCTTCAGTCCGAGTAAAATGAGAAGAGAGCACAGGCTGCATCCCCAAGAGGAACACTTACCTCCACCAGTAGAGAAGAGAACCGCCGTGAGAGCATCCGCACCGAATCCACCTGCACCTACGAACCCCATGACAACAACGACAACACAGAGGAGTAGCGCTGAATCACCGACAAGGAGAAATTCAGAGCCACCGAGATTCATCGAGCCCGCAAAGTCTGCCTTCGTCTTTCTGAAGAGAACGTCCAAAGTGCCCGATCCAGTGAACCTCCATTACCTGAAGAAAGTCAAGTCCCTCGTCTCCACCAACTGGACCGCCACCGAGGGTAAGACCAAATCAAAGCCTGTGGAAGAGAAGAAGGTGAGCTCAGCGAGAGATCTTTTGCTGAGTCGAAGAGGAGGAAGAGAAGGAGAACAAGAAGAAAGAGGCACTGAAGAGGATCAACGCGAGGAAAATACCAGACTCGATTGAACCCGAGAAACTAAAGGTACCACCATCAAACATTCCCAGACTGAGAAAGGTTACTCATCATCACGATCATCCGGTGGGAACACACATCTCTCCCAGACCCATCGTCCCTGATGATCGCTATCCACCCACTCGAATCCCCGTCAGAAGAGATACGACGAAGAAGCAGCCAACCACAGAGAAGACCACAGACAGAGAGGACGCGAAGAGCTTGTTTCGATACATCTACGACACAGAGCCAGGTGGAGAAGGTGACATGAGATGGTCAACACTCGTGGTGACGCGTCACAGTGCAGGGGACAGTATCGAGACACATCTTCACAGACATCGAGGACGGATCCGTCATCCCCAAATTGAGCGTGGACACCTTCCCCTCCTCGATGGAAGGCATGTACGATCAGTGGTACGAGGACCTCCTCTCCTCACATTCACCGGACACCCTCTCCTTCTCTCACGTCGAACACTGAAGATGATCACGCATCGCTCACATCAACGTCATCACATCACACGAACACCAGCGAAGGATCACCGCACCAAAGAGGGCACCCTGCGAACGTCCCACGATCGAAATAGAATGCAAACGATGGTCTTCTATGTATTCCGTCGATCTACAGACCCTTGTACACGGCTCTGAATCCATCTCCACCACCGTTTCGGTCGGCGACGAATGTAACGTGGACGGCGGCAGCGTCAAACTTGTATGTCTTGGACGATCTCTCTCCGTGGAGGACGGCGAGGAGGGCACCCTGACCGTCTAAACCCTCGTAGACCTTGACCTTGTCAAAGTTGTGCTCCGTGCTGAACTTGGGGAATGTGATGGCGATGGTCTTGGCTCCGCGAGGTGCGATGGTCCACGATTGCTCGTGGCTGGCGACGTAATTCTCCACCGAGAAAGAACCGACGCGCTCGGTGTGGACAGAGTGCTTCGACTTGAAGAGGAGGGGTGTGACGATGGGGTTCGTCACGTTCACGGGATCAGGTTGACCGGTGGAGAGGGCATAGAGGCGGGCGAGATTCTTGAAGTAGCCGGAGAAGGGAGGTAGGGCGTTCTTCCAGGCGAAGTCGGATCTCTCGGTCGATTCCCAGGATCCACCGACGATGGTGTCGTTGGCGTCGAGCTCCAACCAGTAGTCGTAGTACTTTCTGTAGGTCACTGGGTCATTCTTGTCTGGATGATGTCAGTGGATGGTTGGGTGATGTGATCGATGTCAGTGGATGGTTGGGTGATGTGATCGATGTCAGTGGATGGTGGGGTGATGTGATCGATGTCAGTGGATGATGGAGGAAGACTCACGGCTCTCCCAGCGGGGGGAAGACTCTCTGGCGTAATGCATGACGGTGTTGATTCTGACCTCTCTGACGGTTCCGGGAGCAGAAGAGTTGGTGGCGTTTCTGTTGGAGATGACCTGGTAGACGTACTTGTGCACCGGTTGGTTCCACACGGCGTATCCACGATCAACATCGGCGACGAAGAACTTGGAGATGTTGCCTCCGATCTGGTTGGTCAGAACCAAGTGGAGAGTGGCGGCGTGCATGTCAGCACACTCTGGAACGTCTCCCTCTGTCTTCATTCAGTTCCATCTTCTCTCTATCCATTCTCTCACTCTCGGGCATGGAATCGAGATCGTATTCACATCTCTGGGACAAGAAGTAAGAGTTGGTGTGGACGTACTCGGCGTTGAAGTATGTAAGGAGGGCCTTGACGTCGGCGGAACCGAACTCGAGGACGATGCCACTCTCTGTCTTGAGGGACATGGGAGAGGGTTCAGTGTAGAAGCCGGCGGCGGGGGCCCAGCCGTGGCAGAGTCCTTCCCAACCAGCGTTGGTGGGGCTGGTGCGGAGCCATTCGGAACGGACGATGGGGTAATCGAAACGTCCTGTATACGTCAATAACAGGTCTATCTCCTTCTCTCCTCTCACCCATAAAGATGTCGTACTTCTCTGCGGGAGAGAGCTTCTTCAACTCAGTGGCAGTGAGGTTCTTCAGCTCATCTTGGGTGTAGAGCTTGTACTTGAAGTCCTCGGGGGTACGGCTGTTCCACCTGTGAGCGATACCCGATTCCTGAGAGGGCCAGTATGTATCCGTCCAAGGGACGACGGGCAGCGTGGCTTGCTCAGGGAGAGCTCCGAACTTGAAGTTATAGATCTCTCCGAAAGAGGAGGGATCATTGTAGTCGTCCCATGTGTTTGCGACGACCGCTGATGCGACGAAGAGGAAGACGAGAGCACGGGCAATCATCTGATCCCTTTCTTGAGTATCGTGATATGACAAATCCTCTTCACCTTTCCTTACTGCTGCCGGAAGAGAATGGGGAGAGAAACGGAGTTGTTTTGTAGGCATTCTTCCGAGAATCTTCCCTACAGAACAAGACTTTCGCAAAGCAACGAGACCCCTGTCAAATGTCAGTTCCATGTCCGGTCGTCTGAACAGGCGATTGAGAAGGACAAAGAAGAGGGCTCTGAACCCATCTGATCATCATACGATTGTAGCTGCGCTATTCAGAGGAGAAGCTTATACGAAGAGATAGACCGATGTTGTCTTTTGTATGGAGACGCAGACCAACGAACGTGTATAGAGCAACGTATCTTCTACTTACGCATCGTATCTGAATGATGTGCGGCTTCCAGAGCAGAAGACCTTTTCTTTATACCAAGATTTCGCTCTCGAAATTGCGAAAATTCGGATTTCTCTTGATCGGATAAACAACGCGACGCTTCTTGGTCTCATCACCGATCTGGTGCTTTGATGATCACATTCCACAATCAGCATGTGGAGAATCTTTCGTAAGAGAGCTGCCGATATGGCAGGTCAAAAGAAGCCTCTCTTAGATCAAACCACGAAAGATCAGATAGCGAAACTCAAAGAGATGAAGAAGGAGAAGATAGAAGCAGCGGCCAAGAGATTTGCTGACGATCCGCCCCCACCCATGCGAGAGGTCATCAGGAAGGAAACTCCACCTGATCCTGAGAGTGGTCCCCCAGATCCAACGAAGCCACCAGAAGATGAGCCAGAGACCATCGGAGAGAAGAAATTCAGGACACTGCCCAATTACAAGAGAGATAAGGCCGATTGGACCGTCTCTAACAGTAGAGTCTGGAGACAAGATAACACCAACCCCGTCTGGGAGAATCTGCCACCCGGTGATCAACCGAGACCGAAGGCCGAGCCCAGCAAGAGAGTCCCCAATCCCACTCACCCTCATCAATACGACGCTTTCACGGAAGATCTCCTCCCTAAGAAGCCACAGAAGTTCAGCGAGCTGACCATTCGTTCTGCTTTCTTCGATTACACTGCCCCTTTCCATACCATCGTGAGTCATCTCTGTCATCCACCCTCGACATCATCACGTGTCCTTCTCATGAGATGAATTTTTTGCACGTCGAATCATCCGAGTCTTTGTCTCGAATCTCCCTGCGAACAAAGCTGAAGATGAACAGGGAAGGATGATGGACACCATGAGTGGCTTCACGAGAATCCTCATCGTCGCTTGGGCCAGAACGAAAGGTGAGAATGAATGACAAACGAGAGGAGAGAGGATGACGAGGGACAGCATGGCAGGCTCGTCTTACCCTGCCCAGGATCAACCGTCATCTGTTCTTCTTCAACGAATTCTGGTACAAAAAGACCAGAAAGGAAGAGTTGGAACACATTGCCAAGAAACGAATGGGTGATGCCTTCAAGGAACACCAATCGAAGGTGAGACGAGAGAGTGTCTTTCCGTGAGATGACGGAGTAGGGTAAACAACGAAAAGATGCGCTGTTCAGATTGATGGAAGAGAAGGGTGTCGCTCCATCAGAGACCCCGGAAGCTAGAGAGCAGCTGAAGAGAAAGATCGAGAAAGAGACGGCGGCGAATATGAAGAAGAAACCGAATCCACTGGGATTAGACGAGAGGAGGGCGAGGAACTCCTTCTTACCTTCCAGAATGATCTTGACTACGGCGTTCGAGCCCTTCCTGCTCAACGATTACCCTCAGACAACTTACATCGAGGCGAAGGAGCTGCTGGCCTGGGAGCCCGAGATGGACATTGTAGATGTCGTGCTGGTGAGTCTTTGTGGTGGAGGAATCTGATGGAGACAGAATTACAATGGGATGATCGAAGCGAATAATCCTCTGATGGGTGGATCGGAGTACCTCCAGTCCAAGTTGTACGATTCATACATGTTGCTCACTGAGATGTATCTCGCTCATGGTACGATCGATGCCGTTCAAGTCTCTACTGGGGTCAGTCACTTTCTCCCTCTTCTCCTCTCTTCTCTCTTTCTTCTCTTTCTCCCTTCTCTCTTCTTCTCGTAGTGATATGATGACAGGCTCAAGTATTTGTGGACATCCAAGAGACCAAGAAGAAGATTGAAGAAGTGAAGAAGGGAGCAAAGATCCCCGAAGATACGGCATTCGCACAGACACCAGAGAGATTCCTCACCCGAGACTTTGAGGTGAGAAGTCAAGGAGAGGACGCTCCGTGACAAGAGTCAGCCGGAGCAAGACTTTTACGACAGCGTTTCACCGGGAAATTGGGAGAAGTTCCAGGCCGATCTGAAGGCTAGAATGGCCAACATCGATCAGAAGGACGAGAAGGTGAGGAGATCGTATGGATATACATCTTCATATAGAGATGTGTGGATATCGTTGTACATGAAGAGGTGGAATGACCGAATCAGGCCGTTACGGAAGCTAAGATCTGCGCCTGGGAGGCCTTCTGGGAGAGAGAATTCAACTTGGTGAACGAATACAGGAGGAATGCGGGTGAACCTCTTCCCCTGACCGAGCAGGAGTATGTCAACAGACTCATGACGGGTGAGCCCATCACATCGATGATCACCCGATTGATGATCACCCGATTGATGATCACACGATCGATGATCACCCGATTGATGATCGATCACCCGATTGATGATCACACGATCGATGATCACACGATTGATGATTGACTGGATGACAGGAAGGACGATGACAGACAAATCCGACTCATCTTCCAATTTCACTCAGTGGTTGAAAGACAGTGCCCATTGGTACTACAACGCAAACACTGGTATCCCCGATAGTGTGAGTGAACAGAGAAGGAGAGAACTGAAGGAAACAGATCACAGAGTTCTTAGCTCGAGACGAAGCATACCACGCATCGAATCAATTGGATCCCGCCGACAACGATCCAGAGGTGAACTGCAGCACGATTCGATGACTCAGAGAGAGAAGGTCAGAGCCATGACAGATCAGATCGACGAGATCATCGATCACTACATGGACATCAAGGATAACTGTCGTGCGACACAGATCGAGATTAACGATGTGAATGCCATGGTGGCCCGATTGGGTGACATCGGTCGATCCATCGTCAATGCTGTGAGTCTTCCCTTCATCTCTTCCATCGATGATGTTGAGATGATGTGTTCTGTGATGCTGATGGAACGTCAGGTGAAGCACAACTATGAAGAATTCAACACCGATAGAGAGATGGCTCTTGTGAAGGTGAGGGAGAGAAGGGAGGAGAACTGACGGAATCAGCACGTGGGCAGGATCGTTATCACGAAGACACCGGACGAGATCGAAGTCAGGTGCGTCAAATTAGACGAAGAGCACCTGGCACTCTACGAAGACCACTACGCCGGCGTACCCTTCTGGGATCACCCCGGTGAATATTTCATGCATCTCTCACTTCTCTCTTCACTTCTTTCTTCATGCATCTCTCACTTCTTCACGAATCAAACTGATGGTGGTGCAGGCCCAGACGACGATGCGGAGGAGGAACTACTTCCAGAAGAGCTCGAACTGTTCGATTGGACACTGGTGAGAGACAGATAGAAGCGAGAATGACTCGATCCAGGCGACGGATATTCCACTGGCTGGACGAGAGCCACCAGAGTATTTCAAGGACTTGGCTGAGCAGACGGACATGCTGGCCGATTTCCTCGAGAGAAAGAGAAAGGGTCTCCCACCCAACATCGTCACAGATAAGAAGGGTAACATCGTTCCCACACAACAGAGGCCAGTGGTGAGTAGAGAGAGAAGGGATAGAAGAGATGACGTGGACAGGCCATCGTGTATCGTGATTTTTTCGGAGAGACGGCCATCACGGATCTGTGGACGAATCCCATTCTGAAGTTGGAGAGGAGACTCGATCTGACAGAATTGGAGGTGAGGGAGGAGGAGAAACGAAGAGGTGACATCGGCAGGTGGTGATGGTGAGAAAGATGGCCATCGAAGAGAAGAATACGGAGGAGATCATCGAGCGCTTGGATCGATACGTTGAACAGCGGACTCTGGAGGGAAGGGTGAGACGGAAGATGAGATGTCAGGGTGACGAGCATCAGATCACGAGGAGACTGCAGAAGATGGAAGACGAGCGCAAGACCTCGGCCGGGTACAATCCATACAGAGAGATGGACGAGCAAGGACCAGAGACAGAGGTAGAACCAGAGATGAAGCCACCGCAATAAACTTCTCCTGTCTTCGCACCCAGAAAAGCTGTTGCAACTCCGGAAAACCAGCTGGATCTGCGAAGGCCTGGTGAAAATTTTCTTGGACGAGAAAAGATGAACTCAACATCCTAAGGAGAATGGTTCACCTTTCGGTGGGCGAAAGGTTGAAGGGCTTAGGGAGGAGATCTCGGAGGAATCTGAGATTCAGCTAAAGAAAGCCGAGACCCGTTGTTTGTTGGTTTTCAGGAAAAACTGGCGTCAAAACTTTCAGAGAGTAGAAACTGCTAGTCATAAAGGAACCAGGCAAGCACTGCCTTTGGCAACCGTGGAGGAACTATAAGTGGACACAACAACAACAGCAACATTGGAAACACTCGAACGCAATATAATCCCGTCGAGATCTCCATACTTCAAATTTTCCACGGCCGCTGAGCATCAAGAACTGTAACTCGGAGCCATATATAGAGTATATTATACTACCAAATTCAACAACCACCCCAAAAATCAGAAGATGACAAATCCCAACGCTTCACCAGTAAAGAAGAACAAGAGCCGCTCCTCGTGAGTAACGAAGAAAAGCAGAGGAGGTGTTGACCAGAACCCCAGAAGAAAAGGAAATGAGAAGGGCTCAACGAAAGGAAATGGGGGTAGAGACGACCTCATTACGCCAGACTCGCTTCGCAAGGTTCTCAACTCGAAACCTCAGCCCGACATGGACGTGATCCCCACTCGCGACGTCGGAATCAACCCTCTAGACCTTCTTCAACGAAGGGACAATGTGGATAACCTCTGTAAATACAACAACCAGAACCCCCCACGAAACACCCCAAGTCAGCAAAGGGGTCAGGAGAATAGAACTCCTTCACCACCAGCCAGCCAGCGATGGGCCGGAGCTTCATTCTCCAACTCACCAGCGGCCAACAGTCTGCCTCAGCCATCTACTTTATTCTTGGGTGCGGCATCATCTGAACCTACCGCTCGCCGGCTAGACTTTGGAGAGGCGCCAACCCAACCATTACCTTCCATGCACATGGTACCCCAACCCACTGAGCCCCTGTGGTTCCACCATCCCGTCCATATGCCAACATTCCAACAGCCCATTCCAATTGCTTACCCCCCGATGGGCTACGAACATCACATGGGAGCCCCTGTACACCCAGCTCAACCCCCTCACGGTCTCACCGACTTGTCACAACACCTCAAATTCATGCTCAATATCAGAGCTTAGAGAAACAATCTCGCATGCATACACCCATATATCAAATGTATACATAGACAAAAAGTCTGAGAACAAGAGACACCTCCGCCCTCGGTCCAGCCCTCTGAAGTGACCACCCAAGCCTAGAGTTCATGACGGATTTTCATCCTGAGTCTTCGGACATATAAACACCACTCGGCGCCCCTCACTCTCTCTTTGTTCTCTCTCTACTTTGCAATTGAACGAGCCACAGGAAGGCAGTTCAGCTGGAATGTGTTAACCTTCTGCACACCATTTCTTAGAAGATGACTAGCTACCACGGTCACTGTTGGCGAGTGTTTCTGCTGAGGATATGATGCAACGATCACACTCGCAACAGTGTCTGCCTAGAAGCCTGTGTAATGCTTGGGGGAGTGCCAGTAGGACATTCCTTCAGCTGGGATAACACTATGACGTGTTCAACTGACAATATTCGTTGACAACAAGCGGGTTAGGTGCCCTCGCGACGCAGATTGCAGCTGAACAAGTAAAAGCACCGAGGATCACGGACTGAGTATAGTGGAGAGCTGAGAAATCAACCAACTAACAAGGTGGGTCTATTCAGCAGTTAAGACATTGTGTGGGTGTCAAATTCACAAGGTTCTGGTCATCGCTAAATCATTCGATGATATAACCCAAAAGTAGGGCTGAGGTATGAAGACAATAAATCTCATTGTATCTATTCGTTTCCTGTCTTTTCGGTCGTGCATTGTGGCTGCCTGTGCTTGGCGGCCTCAGGGATTTTAATCTGATCACTACAACAAGGTGACTCCTCAGGGCGGGAAAACGATTTGCATCAGCAAAAGCAACACGTCCGAACGATGGTCAACGAGAACCCCAATCCAGAGACACAGAAATTCGCCGAGGGAACAACTGACCCCTCTAAGGCTCATGCTCTCCTTCACAGCTGGACGCTGTGGTACGATTCTGGTGCGCCAGCGAATAATGCGAGTTGGGGAGACAACATCAAGAAAGTATTCACCGTGTCTTCTGTGAGCTTTCGTGGTGTTGGTCCAACTGATTGCCGCAGGTAGAAGACTTCTGGAGACTGTACAACAACGTCAGCCTTCCCTCTCAGTTGCAGACTGGCACAACGTACAACTTTTTCAAGCAAGGAATCGAGCCCAAGTGGGAGGATCCAAACAACGACCAGGGTGGCAGATGGACCATCATCGTACCCAAAACAAAGGGACTCATCGATCGTCTATGGCTGTGGCTGGTGAGCTTTCCCTCCTCTCCTCGTATTGATCATCATCGCAGGTTCTTGCTTGCGTCGGTGAACAGTTAGAGGATGATCAGAACCAAATCTGTGGAGCCGTAGTCAACGTGCGAAAGAATCAAGATAAAATCAGTCTCTGGACGAAGGATGCCGAGAACGAAGAGGCTGGACTCAAGATCGGGTGACTCATTCACTTTCAACATCTGATCACAACTGACGCTCACTGCAGAAAGAACATCAAGAAACTGCTGGAATTATCAGAGGCCGTCTGCTATCAGGGCCACAGCAACACTCGAGTGAACAAATACACAGTCTGAGAGGATCTGACTGTAAGAATAAACATTTATTTTCGAAACTCGTTCATCTCGAATATTTTCGGTTCCTCTTGTTTCTCTTCTTCCTCTTGCTCAGCTCGTCCAGTGTCTGATGAGAGTTGATTTGAATCCGTTTCAATCTCTCACCTCCTCTTCTACATCAACTTCCTGCGATAGGGATACAAATCCCCTCTGCTGCTCCTTACGATTGTAATATCCTCGCAATAAGATCGTCGCAATGATGGCGACGATCAGCAGGAAAACCACAGATAGTGCGATGATCACGATCTTCTGCGATGCATCTGGAACTCTTCAATCTCTGCGCATCATCACTCATTCATCACCTCCATCATCTGTTGACACTGGCTGCGTCTCCGGTGGAGAAGTATTTGTTCTTTGTGTGCCTGATTCAGACGAGGAACTCGAGCTGCTGCTGGAACTGCTCGTGCTATCGAACGGCATTCTTAGCTTGGCCTGCTTACATTGCGTCGTGTTCATCCGTCTGGCCCACTCGTCTGCGTTGTTTCGGCTTAACGCACTGACCGTCTCTTCCGAGAGATACAGCAACTGGCCGCACGAGAACAATTTGAAGAATCTGGTCCATTCAACCCTCACTCTCACGACACATCAATCACCTGAGTTGTATCTTCTTCACTTGCTCCTTTGTAATCCCGGAGAAGGAAGTGTTTCTCAGGCTCACGAGATTCAGACTTGCAAAGGCATCCACAGTAAAATGTGACACCTACAGGGTTCGTTCATCCATCGAATGACCTGCACTACGCACCTGAGATGGTGACAAGGCAAATAAAGTGTCTTCCATCAGATTCTGCGCCTGGGAATTCGAAAAAGACGCAAACGTCTCGTCGTTCATGTGAGTGATCTGAAGGCATCAGATGAGACGTTCTCACATTCCTCTCACCTGATCGCGACGTAAACCTCGAACGGCGAATTCGTCCCAAATGTGGATCCAAGAACCATTGATCGATTTCGATTCTTCTCCCATCAAAGTGACCACCTGTGGTCCTTTCAGCCATCAAATGGATCAAATGCATCACGTGGAGCCAGGAGAGAGGGACGGGGAGGGACGGGAGGCGTTGATCAGGTGTGATCTCTCTCCACAAGAGGTTCTGTCATTGTATCAGCCGAGGGACAGTTTCTCACGACGTTATCGTTAGAAAATCGAATGGAAGATACCTTAAATGGAAGGATGACGGAGGGAGGTGTGTCTAATGTTCTAGAGTCGAAGAAGGAGGGAAAATTTGGAAGCCTGGACGTCAATAACTGAAGCTGATGAACCGTGAAGCCTGCTATTCCTCCCAACATTTTGATTTGCTCCTCAGACAAGATTTCGATCCATTCATCAGGCATCGATGTGACCTGGTGAACACGATCAGTTGACGATTTTGATTCTCTCGCACCGTTTCCTTATCGAGACTGACGCAAGTGGAGGGACTTATCCTTTCTATCTGAGCTGGAGACAGGGAGAACAAGACGTTCCGGAGAAGAGATTTCAGACACTCTCCCGTCACGGCGTGAAAGTGTTTCGATTCCACACGAGAGATCTGTATCGCTCGTACGTCTGTCATTCAATCAGATCCATCTCTGCGAAATAATCACTTGAGCAATCGATTATCTCGGAGAGTTGATCGGGAGAGAAAGACACCCAGACGTCTGTTGTCATGTTCCCCAAGCAATGTGGAGAGAAGAGAGTCGTGTTACCGATCGATCGTATCATGGACTCATTCAAGCAACCGCAAGATCTCGCGGAGAGGGAGGAGATCTGCAGGTGTCACGACAAGTGTACATTCGAATGGATTCACCTGTGATGGAGTGAAATAGGAGAATGGGATGGATAAGATGTTGTCGTTCAAGGCTGAATTGTTTGTCAGAGCTGTGGACGCGACGTTTGGGTTTGAGATGAAGAGTTCGAATGGATGGATCACCTGCAACTGCCACGAGAGAGAGGTTCGATGCCTGAGAAGCTGATAGGGATCCCCAAACCGCACCAGAGATGACTCGGGCGCATTCCTAAGCGTACATGATGAGAGTTTCTCAGACGACCATAGAGGACTGCACCCCATTCATTCCAGAGAGAGCACTTTCATCCAAACGAGAGATCTGAGATGGAGCGAAGCCGGCACAGGATTCCGTGAGCTGAGAGAATTGAGTCGAATTGAAGGCGGAGACTGCATCTCCACTCAGATTTGAAATCTGTTCCTTCGAAAAACCTGTCCCGTCAACCCCTCCCTTCAAATCTTCCTCTTCTTTACCTTTCACATCGAGCGGAGGCAGTTGTTCCCGTGTGATACTTCTGATGACATCCTGAGTCAGCTTAGACAAGCAAAAGAAGCCGGGGAGTGCAGATAATTGGGCCGAATTGAGGACCTAAATCGATCTGAGAGGGTCACTCGCTATATCACATACACGAAATTGTTCGACAGTCAGATTAGAGCAATGTCCTCTGAATTTGCCCAACTGTTGTTCGGTGAATCCAGAGAAGGAGGATGGCGGAATTTGGTTGATTTCAGCTGGGCTGATGTCTGATCGATCTCCATCAGTTCAATGGAATGGAAATAGAACTCACAGGCCATCAGCCAAAACGGAATATTCTCAATTTGATCAGCAGTGAAACCTGGTCTGATGTCAAGCGCGGTATCTAACGACTCACTTACCCGTGAATGAAGTCGTAGGTATGGAAGACAATTCTCCATTCGTGATATTTCGAAATACATTGGGCGAAATGGTGTGCAGCTGATCGGATGTCAGATGTGCCCAGTCGACCGTTACAGCATCAACATCCAGGAAGAATAGGACCGTAAAGAAGACACGAAGAGCACTCTTCATGTCGCATCGACAGATGTGTGTCCGCCTTCGAGAATCGGATCTACAACGTAATTTGATTAAAATTATGTATTCACAAAAATTTATGTCTCTCAGGCCGTTTGAAGGTGAAGCCAGGAGGTTTCATTGGATCATTCTGCTCAGGCTTCCCACCCAACCAGCTGGGCTTCGAATTGTCGCCACCAGAGGTGATGGAGGGAAGGAATGAGGTTGGTTTCTGTGCAGTGAAGGAGTTACCCTGTGTTTTCGTATCGTTGGCGGGCAGGAGGGGAGTTGTAGTGCTCTCCGTCAATTTTTTGAATGGGTTGAGGAGATCTGGCCGAGCAGGTCCTTTGTTAACAGTGTTCGCGTTGTTTGGGTTGATGAAGGAAAATTTGAACGATGCTCCACTGCTCGTATTGACGACTTGACTCGTACTCTCTGCTGGCATTGGATTCGGTGTGAGTGCAGCGACTTGGATCTCTGTGTAGACGCGCAGATTCTGATTACTCTTTTGCGTCTCTGCCACATCTATGGTTTTCCTCTCTTCCATAGGCTTCACCACCGGCTTTTCGATTCTTTTTGGAAGGGGAGGAAGGGATTGAGTGGATGCCGGTGGTTGAACAGCTTCAGATTTCTGTATTACTGCGGGTAGAGGATCCGTTCTTTGAGGCTCTGCTGGTGGGCGAATGCGTGTCGTTGGCTCGGATATCTTGACGGATTGTTTTGAATAAGCTTCTAAGCTACGTACGACGTCGGCTTTCAGTCGTGTGTTCTCGTCTCGTAGGTCTTGAATGATCTTATTCCGCTTCTTCTCATCTTTCTCCTTTTCCTACAAATCCTTTTCAGATCTCCTCCTCTGCATTGACTCACTTTCAACTTCTTAGTAAGGTAATCCATCGTGTGCTCTCTCTTATCCTTTTTCGTTTGAATTTTCGCCGGATCGATCTTCTTCTGTCGAATGGCCTCATCTTGAATGATCAACTTCCTCCTCAGATCCACCATCTCCTCGTGCGTGGCTTTCAGTAGCTTCTGATCCTGTGCGTGCTGCTCTCTCATCTCTCTCGTCTTCTCTTTGTAAACGCGAAGTTCTTCCATCGTTTCCTTCAACATTCTGGGAAGATCCCCCTTCTGATGGTCCATGGTCTTGATGGCCTTGTCTTGTCTGATCTGTATCACCGACATCGTTTTCACCTTTCTACGTCAATCTCCCATCTTCTCGTTGCCTTCACCTCGATTCTCAACCGTTCGATCTCCTTGTCCCTCTCTTTGATCATGTCGTGGTATCTTCGAAGGTCGTCTGACCCTATCGGCCCCATTATCTGCCTCGTGCCTTCCATGGGGGCGTTCTTCTTCTCCTGCTTAGCTCGCGGTTTCGACATATCATCTTCTTCAGAAGAATAACTCGGTCTGGGCCTACGATTCTGCGCCTGCTGCAGGGTGGGGAGAGTTCTCGTGAAGGTGGGTATCTTGGAGGGAGATATGTCTCTCGGGACGATTTTACTGCGGGGTGGTGGCAGCCGGTCGAGTGGCTTGTCTTCTACCTCGTCCTCCACATCACTAGAATCGGGGCTCTCCAAACGATTTAATGGTAAGAGAGCCGCCATTGCGCTCTGTAACTGTGTTGCGGAGTTCTGATGATAATATGAACACCATAGGCATGCGTACATTCACTCACGGTGATCTTTTGAATGTCTGCTTGTGTGAGAGATTTCTTGACCATGAGTGGTGCTGTGGTTTCGGTCCGTGGAAGTGTGAATAGTTCGCTCCTCTTGGCATTTTCTTGCAGACGATGCGATATTAAGGGTGATGCAGTATTCCTCGCAGGTTCCCCGGTGACCGAATGTTCTCTTCTCTCTATTCTCATCTCTCTGGAAACTTCATGTTCTATAGTAGGAGCCTTTGGTGTGGTATCGTCTACCTATGTATGATCATTAGCTCTTCATCTCGTATTGAACCTTCACCTCTTCCTCCTCTTCTTCGCTCTCGCTCTCCTCTTCGCTTTCGTCATCGCTCTCCTCTTCGTCGCTGTCTTCTTGATCTTCCTCTTCCTCCTCTTCCTCCTCACTTTCTTCATCATCCTCTTCTTCCTGCTTCATCTCCTTCTCTTCCTTCTTCTCTTTCTTCTCTTCTCTCTTGTCTTGTTCATCTTGTTTCGTCTCTTCCTCATCCTCGTCGTCCTCGTCGTCCTTCTCAAGATCCTCCTTCTCCTCTTCCACAATAATTATATCCTCTAAAACATCTTCATTCTCCTATATCAAAGTGAATACGACAGGTCCAACAGCGAATATTAACGTTTTCGCACCTTCTTTTCAATGACTTCCTATCAGATAAATCAATCTACGAACAACGATATTGATCCACCTGATGTTCTTCTACTGATTCTTCCGTCGAATGACCGTCTCTTGGAGAGTCTTTGAGGTCGATCGTCTCCGCTATCTCTTGATCGTCCGTTGCTTCAACGTGATTTGATGACTGAATGTGTATGGGTGGTGATATAGCGTCATGTATCTCCTCTATATAATCATCGTTATCAAATAACTGTTCTTCGAATATTTCTTCTGCAACACCATCTTCAGGTGGTGTATACATGGTCTTCAATCAGAGGGAAACCTGATATTCTATCAGCTGCATGGGTAGAATATGTACGCACTGTCTGTTAAACGCGCAGACCAACGCATCATCAGTCCACTCGGGGCTTAGGCTGAGAATCCTAATTTGGCTCCAGTCTACAAACGACAAATCAGCAACTTAACAGATCATCATTCTACGAGCTGAGATATATATGGTCAGAGCACAGAGTGATAGTCTATGAGGATCGCAGCAGGTCACCTATTTATTATGTGGAGATTTCCGTGATATTCACTTTTTTTTGCTGCGATTCAGAATGGCGGTGTGTAAACGTGCCAGAAAAAGTCAACCGCATCACATCCGTCATCCAATCAGACATGACTAGCTACAAGGACCAACCCGCCGTTTTCTTCGACATCACAATCGGCGGTCAGAATGGTGACTCTCTCCGATCTGACGCCTCCTCGTTTCTGATCTTCCGCAGCTGGTAGAATCGTAATGAGTCTGTTCAAGGACCAAGTCCCTCGTACAGTAGAGAACTTTCGCGCTCTCTGCACCGGAGAGAAGGGATCCACCGAGGCAGGCATCCCTCTGTCCTACAAGGGCTCCTCTTTCCACAGAGTCATCAAAGCGTAAGACCTCCCCTCGTTGACGAATCAACAATTGATCGTCGATCTAGTTTCATGATCCAGGGAGGTGATTTCACGAATCACAATGGCACCGGAGGCCAATCCATCTACGGCGAGAAGTTTGAAGGTGAAAATCTTCTTCTCTCGCACCTCTCAACTCTTTCAGATGAGGCTTTCGTCAGGGATCACACTCGACAGGGACTGCTGTCCATGGCCAATGCCGGAGCCAACACGAACGGCTCTCAGTTCTTTGTCACCACAGTGTCTACACCTCACTTGAACGGAAAGCACGTCGTGTTCGGTGAATGCAGCAATACGATGTACACCATCGAACTGAGACGATCACAGGTACCGTGCTCAGTGGCTACCACATCGTTCGAAAGATAGAGAACTTGCCCACTGAATCGTCCGATAAGCCAAAACTGGCCGTCGTCATTTCTGATTGTGGAGAGATCGATCCCAAGACCCTGTTCAACGACGGAGACATCTACACCGATTTCCCCGGTGTGTACCTTCCCATTCTCTCGTGCATCACATGATGTCACATCATCATTCTGATGATCCACAGACGATTGTGGAATCGAAACCGACGAACAGAAGGCAGAGGCAGCAGAGAAGATCAAGTCTTTCGGTAACGATTCATTCAAGAAGGGCTCCTACACCGAAGCCGTGGCCAAATACCAAAAGGTGAGAAATAAGATGCGTCACTGTATGAACAAACGTCCAGGCCCTCTTGTACCTTCCCTCTTCAAACGCAGAATTAGCCGCCACACTCAGACTCAACACGGCGGCAGCCTCTTTGAAGGATAACGACAACGACACGGCTATCTCGGAGTGCGAGGAGGTGTGGAGAGTGTGAGAGGATCCGACCGTTAAATTCGGCAGGTCTTGAAGACGCAACCGGAGAACTCGAAGGCTCTGTTCAGAGCCTACCAGGGTTACTTCAACCAGAATAACCTCGACGTAGCAAAGGACTATCTCAACCGTGCCGCCAAGGCTGAGCCCAACGACAAGGCCGTGCAGGTGAGAGGCTTAATTGTGATGTAAGGCTGAGTAGAGCGCAGGTCGAGTTCAGAAAGCTGAAGCAGAGGGAGGAGGATGAGAAGAAGAAGCAGCAACAAGTGTTCGCCAGGATGTTCGGTGGCAAATAAACAGTTTGTTTCAAAATGTCACATTGGTCGAGACGATGTGATAAAGCCTTCTGAGGCAAAATCTCCCATCAACCAGAAGTATGGAATAAGGAACATTCGAGAACTTGCCCAAGGTTCTTGAAAAGAAGTCGACCATTTACGCTTCTTTATTGAAGCGGATCGGCCAGTATTTGCAAATCCGATGGTCTTGGTGCACCGGATTACAGACTGATCTCACCCACTCGTAATAGAGGAACCTGCCTTGTTGGGGTATAATAACAAATAAGAGGTCACACCCAGGGATAGATTGGAAGTTTCTGAAGCTTCAATTGTTTGTCAGTTCGGAACGACAGGAGAGGAGCAAAAGTCAACCATCACATCATGAGCACAAGATGATGGATTCCAATCAGACAACAGAACAGAAAGCCCTCAAGCCCAAACAAATCACAGCTTGTGATAATTGTAGAAAATCTCACGTATCCTGTGGACCAGGTAGACGACAACTGACCAAGTGCCGTGATAATCATAGACAGAACGACCTTGCACTCGGTGTGTCAACAGGATGGCCACATGTTCCGATAGCGAACCGAAAAAAAGAGGGAGAAAGAAACAAAAGGTCGAGTTTCCAATAGGTGAGAATGTCCATAGAGCTCTACTGTTCAGTCTTCATCAGATTACGGTGAATCACCATCACCGACCATGCTATCAAGTGAACCACAAGAAGAACCTACATTCTCCATGGAAAGAGATTTTCTCGTCAAATCCTTTTCCAACATCTTATCTTCATCGACAATCACAGTGAGTCACATCCAGCTCTGTGTCAAACGAAATTCACCTTCTTTCAGAGTTTCTCGTCCGACAAGGTGGAGAGGTGGGTGACTTCATCTGATTATATCTCACGGCGACAGCAATTCACTTCAGGGTGGACTGTCAACGAACGCTGCCGCTTACTTCGATTCTCTGTTGAGTTATCTCTCTAATTATTTCCCAGAATCGTTTGCCATCGGTGTGTCTGATGCAATGCAGAATTGCACCTGCCCCTGACTTCGTATCAGATGAAGCGAGCGATCCATACGATACGAGACTGGATGTCAAAGGTGACCAACAGCGATATCTTAAACACGCCCTCTCCATGTGAGCCATCTCATTCACATCGCATCATCGTCTCCTGTCTTAATATGTGACACAGGGGATGGTGTACGGAGCGTGACATCGAAGAGATCAATCTATTCGCCGCCGGCTTCAAAGAGAAGAGATCTCAGGTGGTCAAGTTCATATCTCCCGATCAGGCCACACAGATGAGAACAGAATTTCTCAATCACCTGCAGGTGAACTGCCTTCTTCACAGACATCTTCTATATCCATGACATGATGATTGCATCACATGATGACTTTGCACAGAATTGCATCCATAGTTCGAACGAGACGGACACGCCGTGTATCATCTGGCTGCAATTCGGTATCGTATACCACGCCAACCAAGCGTATCGAGATTTCACCGGATTCTCCGAACCACTTCCCATGCATTACGATCGCTTCCTCCTGCTGGAGGCCTTCAGATATCCCCAGACGTTCGATTCAAAAGTGAGTCACTCGGTTGCGCTTTTTTTTCTTCGTTGAATCCATCTGATGGAATATAGATCGTCAGGGAGAGGATCATGCACTGCCACGAGAAGTTCAACATGTTCCCCGTAGAGGTGAGAGGCCACGGTGTCCTATCCGTGTGACGCTCTTCAGTTGAAAATCTGGAATAACGAACAGAACCTTCCCCTGTCTTACCGCAAGAATCCCGTCAGCGAACAGGAGGAAGGCTACATAGATTGTGAGCCATCACTTTGTCTCCGTTGTGCTGATAGGGTGCAGGTGTTATGTCGGTCACGGTGAAGCGAGATACGTTCAACATGCCGGTCATATTCTACGGCTCGTTCATTCCTTCCATTGAGGTACTGCACAAGATGCACTCCAACCCATAAAAATTCGCCTCTCTACATCTGACGGCGAGTGTCACTCGAAGGAGCTTCACGGGAGGATAAAGATTCTCCTCTAAGACTCTCCTGTACTGCGTGCGGCGAGAGAGCGACCGAAGACAAAATAAAACTTGGGTGAAGATCGAATTTCGATTCACATGAAAATTTATCGTCTGTTTCTCTGCATCTGTCTTCCCTCCGGCTCTTCGTACTCGATTTCGATCTCCGCTTCTCCTGTTGCGTGTGAATCATGATCTACGATTCTCTAACGAGAGCTCACCCTTCTTCTTTTTCTTGGAGGCGGCGGGGGGAGCTGGTCTCGCTCCCTTCTTCTTGACTATGCTCTCCGCTTCGACTGCTCTCTTCAGTGTGCGAGTTGAATCTTCTCTCACCGTCTTCCAAGTCACTGTCGTATTCGATGAAGGGTTCTTCGACTTCCTCGATGGGCTCATCCTCTTCGTAAGGCTCTTCTTCTTCTTCCTCTTCTTCTCCCTCTTCTTGCTCTTCATCATCCTCGAGATCTGCACGCGGATGAGAATGAGATGTTGTGATGGTGTCTTCACCTGATTCATCATCTCCGACGAGGTCGACGTCCATCAACTTCTCTTCGTCCTCTCCCTCTTCCATCAACTTGTTGAATGCACCTTCGATGTTGACGATCTCATCTTCGTTGGTCACTCCCTGACACGGTTGAGAACGAAGAGAAATCTCGCACTGCTTCACCTTCTTCAATCTGGCGAGTAACTCTGCTCGGATCTTGTCTTCCAGTCTGGCGGCCGTCTCTGCTTTCTCCTCTCTCTTCTTCTCTCTTCTATCGATCTTTCGGCTGATGCCGACGAGCTCTCTCCTTCAAGATGTTGAGAAGATGAAGATCGAGTGTCTCAATGATCGATCACCTCTCCGTCTTCAACAACTTCCTCGATCGGATGAGGTACTGCATGATCTTTGCCAGTCTCACTTTACATTTTTGCTTCAATGGTCGTGGCCAATACATCAGGGCCTCATCGATCTGTGAGAGAGCTTGCGTGAAGTTTTTGCTCAGCTTCTTGCGCTCCCACAACTTGGCCTATCGTCTTCTTTCAGTGTCTGACGATGATACCTCTGTTACTCACAGGTGTATGAGCTCTTTCGATCGTCTTCATGTACAAATAGCAAACTCCGTCCTTCTCTAAAACTGTTGCGTACCGACTGTTAGCCAGCGGGCATGATGTACGGTTACATAGTCCAGTGACATTGTATTCGTTCTTGCAGAATGCTGTCGTCTCGATCCTGATAATGCAATCAACACCTATGGCAACCTGACCCTTCGACAGACTCACTTTACTTTGAAAGAACAGAAGCCTTTGTTTCCAATTACGGACCAGATCAGATCGTCGCTCTGCATCTTCTAAACTGGTTCAATCCGAGAAAGGTGAGAAACACCTCCGTTGTAGACCATCGTAAACGCTTCCGGAATTTTCAACCTTTCTTGCTTCGTGGCCTTCAACTTCGCCTCCATTCAACGGTGAGATTGTACCTTGTGGGAGTAGAGACCATACGCTGGAGAACATCGAGATAGAAGTCCGCCCAATGAATGGGATCTGGTTGTAAAATTTCAAGTTGAAAGACATTGTGCCGTTTGCAACAACATATTTTCTCAGCAGCAAAGATGAGACCCACGCAAGCAGGACCAGGATCTTCCCACACCAAGCACAAGGCCCCCGTCCTTGACCCCGGAAAAGCTCAGGCCGTGTCAGGTGGAGCCAACCCACAGTTCTTCTCTGGCTCTGGAGGCTTCAGAGCGACAGGAACGGCGGCAGGACCCAGCTCAGCTCACACCGAATACACGGCCACTCTCGATCCCGGAAAGGCGTCGAGCGTGTCTGGCGGATCGAACCCTCAGTTCTTCTCCGGAAACTGATGGAACATCTTCAGAGAGAGGATGATATGACGATAAATATTGAATCTGTATTACATGTATGTTATTCTTCTCGTGAAATATCGTACATCATGGCATGATGGGATGATAATGATGATACGATGGTGTCCTTGGTATTCCTCTGGACAAAGAAGACTCTTCCATTACTACAAAATTTATCACGTTGGTCCTATTCACAGGTCCAACCGGAACACAAAAGAGTGTGGTCGATGATCGTCTCTCTCTTCCCCCCACTCTCATCTCACAATCGTCACTGAAGCTCCTTCGTCTTCATCCGACTGATAATCATAATTGAAGATGGGTACCTGCGAGAATTCATCAACCAGAGAACCACAATCGAGACTCACCTCTTCCTCATCCATAGCGACTGTACCCCTCCTCCTCTGTTTGTTTCTACACCAACAACCACAGAGGCTCTTGTACGTCTTCTTCACCTTCCAGTTTCTCGTCATCTTTCTGTACTGTTCGATGAATGCGTCCTCGTTGAATCCATAACTGAAAGAGTTCACGTTCGTTCTGAGAAGAATCGACTCACACTAACGCGTTGAATAATCCTTGCGCCGGTTGGAATACGGCTTGCAAGAGGAATAACACAAAGATGGGTTTCTTTGGCTCGCTCATGTTCTGAATAAAATTGATGACGGCGGGTAACTGGGAGATGACGAAGGCCAAGAGGTACAGTGTCAGTTTCCTCAGGAGGGTGTCTTTGAATTCAGACTTCAATCCCTTCATCTTGATGTGGATGGCGATGTAGTTGATGACGATGAAGAGGAGGATGAGGATGGCTGGGATGTAGACTGTAAATCTGTGCCGGTCGGTGTCGCGCATGATGGACGACGTCACCTCAACGGATCAGTGGGGTCTTTGATCCAACACCATTTCCCGACGCTACCGAATTTCTCTTGCAGTAGACAGATGCCCATAGTCACTGGTCACCCATCAACGCGTGATGAGATGAACGAACATGACGAGATACCCAGCGGATAAGACCAGTTGATGAGGTGATATATCGTCATGATCTTCTCCGGCTCTTCTTGTCTCTCCAGGAAGAAGACCTACGATGTGGGTGAGATAAAGGTGAATGCGAAGAGTCACCTGGAAGAGGGATATTGCGATGGATAAAGACCACAGGTACGATGCGATCTGCATTTCGTCAGCTGACATGCATACATCGAACATATACGTCACCTGAAAAAAATGGAGGAGAGAAGCCTGAAGGACACAGAAGTCGAAATTGAAGCCCCAAGGAAACCAACAGAAGGATGTCAGGAAATCAGATATGCTCAGAAAGAAGATGAGCCGCGTTCCAAACGTTCTGAAATGATTAAATCACTCGTGATATTCTAATGACTGACCTTGTCTTTGGAAAAACGAGGAAGGTGGTGATGATGAATAATGTTCCTATCATGGACAGACTACAGCTGGTATACAGAGCATATATGATGATATCTTGTTCCTCGGGTGGAAACTGTTGCTGTTGTGACATCCTTTTTCTGGGTGATGATGCACTGAACCCGGGTTGTGATTCCGACTGAAATTTGACAGGCCTGTAGAAAGGGTTTATTCTCTCCTTCGTAAATTGTTTCTTCAGTGGGCTGCAACACGACTTCATAGATGGTCTATCGCTGATCGAGTTCTGAGGACATATCGCTGCCCGCTGCCAGAATAGGTAAACTTGCAGCGCGCACTAAGCGGAGGAAAATCAGCTGGGTCACAACGGAATTGGTATGTACAGGTCAACTTCTTGCAGTGTCTGACGATTGTTCGATGGGTGTTGATTCCAGGCCAATTTGGCGCTGCCTCCTCAAGTTTCGACCTTCTGGTGGATTCTCCAATAGCGAGCGTTGATGGTCAATATTCGTTGTAATTCGTCTTTAGTCCGATTATGATGGCTGACATTCGATAAAACATAACTGGGATGACTTGTATGGTCTCACCGATTGCTTGCCCACTCTCTACGAGAAGATTTGATTCACATCTCACTCTGGTCATGAATAGCGAGCTTTTAGCAGTCGTCGATCCGATGTTCTCTCGTCTGCATCCTCCATTACTAAGCTGATCGTAAAAAAATCGTAGGCAGTTTATTAATCGTGGAACAGGCTCGAGATGCTCTCTCCCTCATGCGTCCTCCGTATGGCCTCCGCCAGCATCGGTGCGATGTCCATCTGCTTCACCTTCTCGCACTTGTCTGCCTTCTCACCGTCAACACACGATCCCACCCCAACCTCACCTCGTCGTCACAGTGAACGATGGAATTCGTCACGATGACTTTCTTCACGTTCGACGCCTTCAGTCTCTCGATGGAGCTTCCGGATAAGATACCGTGTGATGCGACGGCCCACACCTGAAAGAGAAATTCAATTTCTACGTGCGTGGCTCGTCATTTACCTCTCTGGCTCCTTTGCTGAGGAGGAGCTCACTCGACCGAGTGATGGTGATGCACGTGTCCACCTTCCCGTGCGTCAGTGGAAATCCATCTACAACGAGCCTCACCATGTCACGGATGAGAATGCAGAGTCGGCCCTTGACGTTACCCACCACCACTAACGTATCCTGCACCCCGTTTCCCTTCTCATCGCGCTCCATCATGATGGCGAGATCGCAGTGTAGTCTGTCTGCCACCTCTTTCGCTCTCTTTGCACCACCTGACAATGTCACTCATGGCTCGCCTGTCGTGAGACTCACTCGCGTCCGGTGAAACGACGACGACGTCTTCTGGTGAGAGGCGTTGGGGGACCATGATCTCCGCTCTGATCCACTTGACCATCATTCCCTCCGACATCAGGTTGTCCTTCGACACGGTCAGAACATGGACGTTCGATCGTTTGGATGATGATGATGGGGTCGATGATGATCACCATGGGAACATCGAAGAAGCCTTGGATTTGTGATGAATGCAGGTCCACACTCATCACTCGATCGACGCCGGCCGTTTCGATGAGATTGGCGATCAATTTGGAGCTGATGGGAGTCCTCGATCTGTCCTTCTTGTCTTGTCTGGCGTATCCAAAGCAGGGAATCACCTGCACATTGTCATCGAGATGGTCGTGGCAAACAATCGATCACCGCGGTGATGCGCCTGGCTGAAGCTCTTCTCAAGGCGTCCGACATGATGAGAAGTTCCATGATGTAATCTGGAGGATGTGAATCGTGTTTCGACGGTGACATCAAACACACCATTGGTATCTGGACCGCAAGTGGATTGGATGATGTATACATCGTAATCTCTAGCTGGTGGTGGGTCAGTTTGGCTTCTGTATGGAGTTGGCACCTGATTCTCCGATGGTGACGGCTGTTTCGCCATTAGAGAACTTGGTGACCTGAGTGTCTCTGTCAGTCTACCATCGACTCTGGTGTGTCTCCTGACCTGACATTGTCCAAGAGAGATTTTGAGAGCCTTGGCGATTCCTTGAGCCAACGGTATATTTGAATTACCTGCGAACAATTTGATGCCACGGTTGCTCATCATGAGACTTTAAGAGGTGAGCGAGTTCTTGGATGATGAAATTGAGTTGACATACCTCGGGCTGTGGAAGTGTGCTTGAGAGTGACGAAGAGACATCGTGATCTCTTCTATAGAGGATAATTTAGATGATGTTCAACGTAAACGAGAATCTGAGTAGCTGTCGAAAGACTTCGTAAAAACCTTCGTTGTAGTCTCCCGAGATATCTGGGAGTTCTATCCCTCCATAGAACAATTTTGAAGCCTGTCACTTCAGACTGAGAAAGACCCATTGGAAGCCCTATATCGCACAGTATAGAGGTCTTTAGATGTCATCACTGCTGCAACACCATCAGAGACATCTCCATCCATTGAACATTCAAACGAACCACAAGAAGACAACCATACAGCGAGTGACGTTTATTTTCAAAAAGACACGAGGTATCGACCTCACCGAGCCGATACCCCACCTTCACTCTCACTGCTTCATCAGACTGATCATCGGCTTCTTCACTGCGTTCTCCGTCCTCCCTCTCACCGGAGGCCGACCGCTCTGTTGTGGTATCAATTCTAACTCGTCTGTTTCCTTATCTAACACGCTGACGCTCGGCGTCTTCGCCGGCAGCGCAGCGTTCGCATTGTCCTCCGCTTTCTCTGCAGAGTATGAGTGTCTCGGCCTCAACCCTTTCTCGCCTGGAAAGTCGAGGCTCTTGATGGGGTGGACGCTGCTCTCTGTCGTGATCGTCTGCTCGATCTTCGTGACCTCCCCGCGAGCCTTCTTGGCATCTGGGTTGGCCAGGCCGGGCGCGACTCTCTTTCTTACGATTCTCTTCTTTGCTACTGGTTTCTGGCCGTTGGGGAAGACGTAATCGGGGAGGTTGAGCCTGTACTCTTATCACACACATGTTGTTTTCCCGCCAAAAGTTGAAATGTGAATCAATAAAAATGAAAAGACATGGATGTTTCGGTATGCCACCTGCTGACACTCTCTACGGTGATTTCCATGGATTCCGATTTACCGTTCCAGTTGTAGACGCGTTCGCTGAACTCGTTGACGGCGGGGGACAGATCGATGATTGGCCTCGCTCCCTCCGGTAGATCCAACTCCAAGCCGAGGAAGAAGGTGGAACAGTAGCGGCTGATCTCTGTCTGGTACCTGAAGGATATGAGTCCGATCGAGGAGAGTGGCACCGACTTTTCTTCTCCTCCTTCTGGGTTCTCGGTAGAAATGACTTTCTTCTCTGTGATGTGACAGACGAAAGAATTAGGACAGGGGTGAGCGTATTTGATGTGAGACGTTTTCTCTAGCCCGGGGATCAACGTGCGAAGTCTCGATTCGACCCAGCCTTCCCTGCATCGTCTCATTCTCCGTGTGTCGTGTGATCTCACCATTTTCTGTGTTCTTCTTCACTGTTGGCCATGATCATCAATTTGACGTACACTTTGTAGCGGTGAAAGAAATCGGAGGGTTCGAACAGTGCGTCCCACTTTGCGTTTCCCTTGTCAATCTCGCCGGTCACCTGACCACGTCAGCCGCATCGATCCATGTTTAACCTCACGAGAGAACCACGGACGAACTCCTTCTTCAGCAGACTCAGCGTGGACTCTGAGACGTTGTACGTGGAGTTCATCGCGGGGTAGGCGGGTGTGATGATGGGCATGAGATGCAGCTTATCTTTCGGGTTAGCCCTGGGATTCCACACTTTCATTCCATTTCCTGCAGACAATAAGATAAGAATCAAACTTTTCACATGGAACGTGGATGTCACCTAGATTGAGATCGGCGATGGTGTTGAGTAAGACGGGATTAGGCCACTTCCACTGATCGTAGACGCGAAAAAATCTTGAGACGAGGTGTGAGGGACAAGCGTTAGGGTACAGCTGACAGATTCTCGCCATCAAGAGGGCCCACGAGATACCTCCCAAGTATCCCAACACGTTCGAGTAGATACCCCTCTCTGTCTTCCTTCAGCATTCATCGTTTCGTTCACCGGCTCACTCTTCGCCCACAATTTGATGCAACGAAGGGCCGTGCGGAAGTTTGGAATGTTTGGAACGAGTTTGAGGATCTGATCGGTGACCCTGCAGCCGTTGAGACTGAGGACGCTCTTCTCATCGATGTTCCTGAGATTGTTGTGATCTAACAAGTCCAACTCTTCTGGTATGTTCTGGTGGGCCAGACGAGCGTAGAGGAGATCGATCTGTGGATATGAGGAGGAGATGGTGGATGTCTTCACCTCGACTCCACCGAATCGCATGTTGATGACCGGAACGTTGGCATCTTGAACGGACTAGTAAGAGTGAGACTCGAACGGAAGAGAGATGACTCACAGTCAACTTTGTAACTTGTGGGTTTCGCTGCAACATCTCCACCAGAGTCGTGAAGAATTCACTTCTGTCCACGTGTCTAGGTGCCACGCAGAGTGTGTCTATATCTGTGCCACTTCCGTGGACCCCGAGTCTGTAACTTCCAAAAGTATATACCTTAGCTCCTGCCTCTCTCGCTGAATGGTCGTTCATCCCCTGTAGAAGTCTTAGAATTGAGTCTTATTTGCGTGACATCCTGGATGGAGGAATGTAAACGTGTATTATTAGAGAGATCACCCTCTTAATGCCAACTTGTCTGACCCAATCTTTGACGATCACAGTGAGCTTTCCAAGAGTTTCCTCTCTCAAATTTCTCTCTTCCTCCGGCTCATACAGATTATTCTGGACTAATGTGGACTCTAATTCTTTGGTCTGTCTTAGCTCTTCTGACGTTGGTTGAGCCAACGATATCGGCTCTGTAGTACCAAAGTGGATCTTTCCTTCTGCATTCATCTTTGGTTTGGTTGATCTGCATTTTTTGCTCGCAAATTTTCCAAATCTACAATTCCTATTTTCGCCCATACCAACAGCCTTGCCTTGATGGAAATTGATGAAGTAGCAAACTTCTCTCTCCTTTCAAGAGTCATCTCTGATATAGAATTAGAAGATGACATCGAAAGGAAGTTAGCTCTTCTGGAAGACGGTGACGACGATGACGATGTGGAACCATCAGAGGACAGAGAGGTCGTGATGATAACACCAGTCCGTGAAGAAGAGCCAGAAGATACGTTTTCACTGGATGCGATCAGGGAGCTGGCCGAGCTTCGTTTCAACAACGCAGAGGCATTCAAACTGGAGACCATAGCGACGCTGTCTGAGGTCGAGGATGCTATCAGTCTATGCACTCATAAACCAATCGTGGAGAGGAAGAAACAGAAATTGAGCCGAGAAGACGACGATGAGGTTGAGCCAACTCTGCCCCCCGAACGGACAGACACACAAAAACAGCCCGAGAATGATGATCCTCCACCGTCTACTTTAGAACCTACCGTAGAGCAAGATGATGAGGTGGGGCAGATCACCGAAGAAGCGACACCCACACACACATCTTCCTCGGACCCCGTCGCACCTATCGAATCGCCGACCGCTGATTTTACGCCTGCGACCGATCCTCCAGACGATCCTCCTGCAGTATCGATGCTATTCAGCACGGCGACAGAAGAAAGGGTAGCCGTAGAGGATGCTGAACAATTGGTCGTAGAAGATATGGACGGGGAGACGATCGAAGCCGTGTACAGGTTCAACGTAGAACAACAGAAGCGGGAGGAAGAGGCTAGGATCAGAATGGCGGAGATGGAGCAGGAGCTGCGAAGAATTCAAGAAGAGAAGGTCGATCTAGAGAGAAAAAGGTTGGAAGAAGAGAGAGCTCGTCAACAACGCTTAGAAAAGGTGGGGATAAAGTTCAAATGAGTGTTCAATTTGAATGAGTAGGCACGAGCCGATGAAGAAGCCAGGATCGAGAGGCTGATGGCAGAGGCGAAAGAAGCTCGCAGGAGGAAATTAGAGGAGGATGAGAGATTGTATCAGGAAGAGCAGATGAAGAAATTGCAACGAGAGCAGCAGAAGAAGAGAGAGGACGAAGAGATGGAGAGAAGACGGCTAGAGGAACAAAAGAGAAGAGAGAGGGTAAGGTTAAATCGATGATGCATCTGATCGAATCAGGTGGAAGCGGAAGCAGCAGAGCGACAGAGAAAGAAGGAAGAAGAGGAGAGGAAGAGACAAGAAGAGCTATTGGAAGCACATCGAAGAGCAGAAGCCGAAAGATTACGATTAGAAGCTGAAGAGCGAGAGAGGATTGCAGCAGAAGAGGAGAGAGATAGACAGAGGAGAGAAAAAGAAAGGAGAGAAGCTGAAGAGTTGGAAAGAAAGTTGGAAGAGGCAAGACGCATCGCAGAGGAGAAGAGACAAGCGGAAGAAAAGGCGAGGAAGTTGAGAGAAGAAGCAGAGGCGAAACGACTCGAAGAAGAAGCAAAGAGGAGAGCCGAAGTGGAGGCGGCGCAGAGAGTGCGTTCATCCAGTTGTAAACAGCTGATCGAGAGTAGGAAGAGCAAGCTAGGCTGGAAAGAATCCGATTGGAAAGAGAGGCAGAACTGCAACGGTGGAGGGACGAAGAGAGGAAGAGAACGGAGGAATTGGCGCAACTCAAGGCTCAAGAGGAGGAGAGACAGAGGAGAGAAGCCGAACGTGTTGCCGCTGAGGCGATGGCCATCAAGAGATCCGAAGGTATGGTTTCGATTTTCGAATGCATATACTTAAGGCCTCAGCCAGTGTGACAATACAGAGAGGATGGAGGAGAATCAAGGAGAGAAGAAGACAGAGAGACTTCGCCAGACAGAAGAGGGATCCCACCGCCAACCTAGCCGCCACGAACATCCAGAAGATGTGGAAGGGATACTGGGTCAGAAAGAGATTCAAGAGGGTATTAGCTTCCATCATGGAGACGGTATCAAATGGCTACGATGATGACGATTTGAATGAAGAAGACCTCGGTGAGGACGATCGGATGATCCCAACTGAAATCGTTAGATTTCGACGATTTAGACTTTGATTTTCCGGAGGACTTGGACATTGAATTCACCTTTCCGTCTTCCTTCTCCGTTCATCGTGAGCGATCACACACGAAGATATTTACTGACAATGTATGAGGCTCAGAATTCAACGAGGAAGATCCATCCGTAGAGCCAAGTGTCAGACAAGATCATAGCCCTCGTACAGATATGAAATCGTATTCCACAATGCCCACCACCTCAGAGACTGCGTCCGTCTCATCTGCTCCAGAATTGAGAAGTGCAACTCCAATGACGTTCAGAGATGGCCTTAAGACTCCTTCTCCAAGACCTCGAACGGTAGCCAGTGATGGTGGAAGTCCCGGCGTCAAACTCAGAAACGAGTACAAGGTGACGATCATCGTTGGATCGTCATCTGATTCTATCAGCCTCAAGCACAAGAGTCAGACGATGACTGGCACTTTGAAAACGAGAGCACGCGAGAACTTTGGGAGAAGAGGTTACAGAGAGACAACGGTCTGACTCGTCGACACAACCAACAAGTGCCGCGAAGGAGGAGAGGAGGAGCATCTACAACTGCACCCAAGCCCGCCAAGGAAGTACCTTCACCCAGCCGTAAGGTGAAACCTCTGGAGAGGCCACACAGCCTCGGTTCTTCACCCGGCCAAGCCTGGGACGAGGACTCTGCCATTCGATATCAGACGCCCCCCGGAAAGAAGCCACAACCTGGGGTGCAGCCTCTCTTCGGTGGTCGTTCAGCTTCCTCCAATTCACACAGTGAGGTCTTCATGGACGTCATCGATGAGACGGAACAGAAGAGGAATCAGAGGACTTTTGGAAAGGTGAGAGAATCTGTCAGCAGAGAGTTGATGCGATTCAGTCGAAACCGTCGCAGCCACTCCAACTGAATTCGGTGGCGGATCAGATGCTGCAGCAGCTGGTAGAGGGGCCGCGTAGGTCGAGCTCGAACGCCAGACCGTTGGCCCCACCGGCGCTTCCTCCTCTGAACGGCCACCAGATGTCGAATGTAAGTACGAAGAAATCGACGGGTGCCGTGGGGAGGCCAATAAATCCTCGAGGAGGGTGAAATAGAGTTTCATCATGGATCACATTGTGTTTCATCGAGGTCACCTGGTGCTCCAAAGATGAAGAATTGAGACGACATCTGCAGACTGTGGTGTGCGAGTGAAATGGTGTACAGCAGAAAATGTATGGCTCCTGCGGTTGCCCGCCAAACTAAACTCACCTGAAGAAAATTCTCGGAACGCTTCTTCGGACTGGCACGCGCCTGATGCATCATTTGATTGGCGGACTACACGATGGGAAGAGACGAAGACGACAGAAGCAGCAGTCGAAAGCATAGAGAGGAGAGAGAGACAGACGAAGAGCGTGAAGATAGAAAGAGGAGAAAGTCCTCGCATCACTCTTCTTCCTCCTCGAGAGACAGAGACGGGGACCATTCCAGAGATAGACATAAAGAGAGCAGACACAGAGATTCTGATCGAGATAGAAGACACTCTGAAGATGACAAGCATCGAAAAGACAAGAGAAGTAAATCGGAGAGCGAAGAGAGGAAGAGTAGCAGAGACCGACGTGATGATAAAGAGAGAAGGCACGACAGAGACGATAAAGATAGAAGAGACGATAGAGATCGAAGGGAAGACAAAGAGAGGAGGAGCGATAAGGAGAGAAGAGAGGATAGAGACAGAAAAGACCGTAAGAGAGAAGAGGGAGAGGTCCAGAAGGAGGATGTCAAGGATGTAAAGATGGACATTGATGGCAAGGAGGAGCCGGTCGAGAGCGCACAGCCAGCCACTGAAAACGTTGAGAAGAAGGAAGAAAAGGTGGAGGAGAAGACGGAGGCCGTCGTCAAGATCGAAGAGGAAAAGAAAGAAGAAGAGAAGAAGGAAGAAGAGATGGACCCAGAGAAGAAGAAAGAGCTCGAAGAGAGAAGAAGAAGATTAGAGGCATGGAAAAAGATGAAAGAACAGAGCGAACCAGAGAAACTGCAGGAGGTGGTAGAAGAGAAGAAAGTCCCAGCCGTACCTGAGGTTAAAGCAGCTGAAGTCAAGGTGGAGGCGAAGAAGGACAACACCATCAAAGGTTCTTTCTCTGGTGCTTTTTCTCTCAAGAAGGACACCACGAAGAAGAAGGCCATCATCATGGAGGACTCACAAGAGGACAAGAAGTCTCTCGCATTGGCCGATGATGCTGACGATGTAGATCCTCTCGATGCCTTCATGGCCGGTTTGGAAGAACAGGTGACGTCACTTCATCTCATCAAAAAACTCAGAGCCGAGCAGGTTAAATCACAGCCACAAGAAGACAAGTCTTCCAAGGGTGGAAACTTGGGCCAGAAATACTTTGACTCCGACGAAGACCAACCTGGAGAGGACGTACCGAGTGAAGAAGAGCAAGAAGAAGAAGAAGACGAAGAGTCCGCCCTCCTCAAGAAACTGAGAAAGAAGACACTCGCCCCAGTCGATCACACGAAGATCGAGTACGTTCCGTTCAAGAAAGATTTCTACATCGAAGTTCCCGAGATCGCCCGAATGACGCCACAGGAGGTGATGATCATCTTTCATCTACAACGGTTGCTGATACGTGCAGATCGACGATTATCGAGCCCAATTGGAGAACATCCGTGTGAGAGGTGGAGCTTGCCCGACGCCCATCAAGAACTTCGCACAGGCCGGACTGTCCAACAAGATTCTACAAGTTTTACAGAAACTGCAGTACAACAAGCCGACACCCATTCAGTGTCAAGCCATCCCCGCCATCATGGCCGGAAGAGACATCATCGGTGCGTCACGATGATGATGATGATCACCACTGACGTGTGAGGTAGGATGCGCGAAGACGGGCAGTGGTAAGACTCTCTGCTTCTTGTTACCCCTCTTGAGACACATCATGGACCAACCTCCCATCAAGTCTGGTGACGGCCCCATCGCCCTGGTCGTGGCGCCAACGAGAGAACTCGCCATGCAGATCCACGCCGAGTTCAAGAAATTCACAAAGCCACTGAATTTGGGGTGAGTTTGTCTCACGAAAAAACGTCTCACGATCGCAACAGGTGCGTCTGCGTCTACGGAGGCAGCGGTGTCGCATCGCAGATCTCAGAACTCAAGCGCGGCTGCGAGATCGTCGTCTGCACCCCCGGCCGAATGATCGACATCCTCTGCACGAACGCTGGAAAAGTGACCAACCTCCAACGCATCAGTTTCCTCGTTCTCGACGAAGCCGACCGAATGTTCGACATGGGCTTCGAGCCTCAGATCACCCGAATCATCACCAACATCCAACCAGGAAGGCAGACCGTACTCTTCTCAGCCACCTTCCCTCGTGCCGTGGAAGTTTTGGCCAGGAGAATCTTGACGAAACCGCTGGAAATCATCGTGGGAGAGAGGAGTGTCGTGTGCTCGGACGTCACGCAGATTGTCGAAGTGAGGGAGGGAGACACGAAATTCAGAAGGCTATTGGAGCTACTGAGACAATACGACGACAAGGGGAGCATCATCATCTTTGTCGACCGACAGGAGGCAGCCGATAAACTCTTCAACGACATCACGAAGGCAGGATACCCCTGCGCCGTCTTACACGGTGGTATGGAGCAAGAGGCGCGAGACTTCACATTGGACGATTTCAAGCGAAAAGTCACCAACATCATGGTCGCCACCTCCGTGGCCGCCCGTGGACTCGATGTCAAGGGTCTCAACTTGGTCGTAAACTACGACGTACCCAACCACATGGAAGACTACGTCCACCGTGTGGGTCGAACCGGTCGAAACGGAGCGAAGGGAACGGCTTACACGTTCATCTCCCCGGAGGAAGACAAGTACGCGCCGGATATCGTGAGAGCCATGGAGAATTCGAAGACGGCCGTACCACCCGAGCTGAAGGCACTGATGGACCAGTACAACGTCAAGCGAAACGCTGGAACTGCCGAGGCCACCGGCAGCGGCTACGGAGGGAAGGGTTTCAAATTCGACCAGAACGAGGCCATGCAGAAGGAAGAAGAGAGGAAGAGGATGAAGAGAGCGTACGGCCTGGACGACGGTCAAGAAGAAGACGAAGAAGAAGAAGAGAGGCCGAATCAGCTGCTCCAGACCGTCGCAAAGGAAGTGAAGAAGGTTCCAGCACCGACAGATGCAAAGGACGGCGCTCCAACTGCGAAGCCTCTGCCCGGCCTCCCCGGTGTCGCCGACACGAAGAAGGCCGCCGACGCGGCGGCGTTGGCTGCGGCAGCCATCGCTGCCAAATTGAAAGACCCCGCCGTTCTCACACAGAAGGAAGAAGATGCGAAGAAACAAGCCGAGTTCACAGACAAGGACGGAGGAGCACAAGTCATCGAGGTGAGAGACAGGAGGAGGAGACGTTCTCATTCGTCACAGATTGCACCCGGTACAACGGTCACTCTGGCCCCCACGAAAGGAATGTCTGTGGCAGAGCAGGCCTTGGTGCAAGTGTTGGGAAAGAAGGCTCAGACGGCTTCTGGCTTCGTACCGTTGGCCCCGGCGGCGTCGGAGGCGGAGAGGAAGAGAAGACTGGCTGCCATCGCTGGAATGTCAAAGAAGGCGCAGGATCTCATACCGGGCGAGCACTTTTTCGAGGAATTGGAAATCAACGATTTCCCGCAGCAGGCGAGGTGGAAGGTGAGAGCGGGTTGTAGATGGAAGATTCATCGAAATTTCAGGTCACGCACAAGGACGCGCTGTCGGCGATTCAGGAGTGGACGAACACGGCGGTGACGACAAAGTGAGTGCACATCGTCGATGACATACATCACATCATCGATGACATGCATCACATCATCGATTCGACACATCATAAGATAATCGATTCATACCACGCAGAGGCCTTGGGAGAGTGGGCGTGTATAACATAACGACACATCCATCTGTACAGTCACTCACTCTCTTCACAGGGGAACCTTTGTTGCACCGGGCAGGAATCCACCACCAGGAGAGAGAAAGTTACACTTATACATAGAAGGAGAGGACATGCAGTCAGTGAAGAAGGCGAAATCAGAGATCTTGAGGATATTGGACGAGGTGATGGTCATGCATGTGCCAGAGAGGGAGAAGCCTCAGTATGGAAAGTATCGCATTGGTTATTAATAAACTCTCTCCCTCTTTATGAGAATCACGGAATCTATCAAAGAGATTAGGAATCCCAATTGTCGAGAAGTGAGAAAGAGTTTTGGTTTGGTGAATCGATTGCACTTCAACGTCTCTTCGAGGGCATTCTTTGCTGTGTCCATCACAGTGGTGTCATGAGGTTCAGGACAATCGTCATGACCCCCATCAACCCGGTCACCCGCGAAGAGAAAGTGCTTTGACGGTTTAGAATCGAATTAGCGCCAGAAGACATCCTCCTGGAAGAGGCCATCTTGGTTCCAGGAAGTCACGTGGTCCCCATCTTATACAGAGGTCACCCGGATAACCTCAAACTTTCTCTCAAAAAGATCCAATGAACTAGAGTCGATGAAATTCATGTGTCATTCCAACATCGTGTGAACGCAAAAACGTCCAGCTCGAGCAGTTGTAAGCGGATATTTTCGTTCAAGCAAAGGGGGAGAAACCACCATGAAGAAGGACAGAAAAACAGCATTGTGCATTGGCAGATCAAATGAGAGACATCTTGTGTATCGAATGTGTGGTTTACTCAAGTGCATTCACTTCTCTCATGCATCCCCCTCCATATCGTATGTCATCCATTCATCTCGATCCTGGTGGGCCACCTTCACCAATATCCTCTTCATATCTGCCCACACTTGAATGTTCGAGTACAATTGGATGTACTTCAGCGTAGGTACGGCGTTCAGCCACTGGTTCAGCCACACGATGAGAGGGTACCAACCGTCTCCATCCATCACATCAGTTAAAGTCGTAGAACGGCGGAAGTCATCGTATCGAAAGCATGCTGTGATGATGATCTCTTTCAGCTTGGGCAGAGAAGAGGGAGGAGGAAGGAGGGAGGCCCATTTCTGTCTACCACATATGATGCTGAGGCTCTCGAGAGAGGGAGGCAGCTGAACGACACCGAGGAGCGATCGATCGATGTTGCTGATCACAGTCAGATCTGACTACGGGAAAGAGAACTACCCAAGATGAGAAAGATGAGGCAGCTCTTGCAAGTGATGAGAGATCTCATAATTACAGGAGTCGCGGGTCAACTCGATATGTGTGATTGGTCTGTAAGTTCCTGTACCTTTGAGAACAAAGGAAGACGAATGGCTGCTCACCATCAGAAAGGGGCGCAATCACTTCGTTCAACGACTGCGGGCAGCAGCGGACTCTCGTCAAGTTGGGTAATTGAGTCGGCTTCAGTCTTCCACTGTTCATCGTTCAGTCACAGCAACACTGACATTCTCACGTGAAATGAAGGTCGATGTCTGTGATGGAAGGATGACGATCATAAAAGGCAGAGAAGAGGGCGATATCGTAGCCGTCTGTGCTGCTGTTGAAATGACTATTCCATCTGTCATTGTAGTGAAGTCCAAACTTTTGTAAAAGTGGCCAACTGTGGATCGTCACTATGACTATTGCAGACACAGTAGAAGCTCACGTGTGCTGCGTCAGGCTTGACTGCATGAAAGAGGGAAGATACAACTCGGTCAGGTTATTGTGACTTGCCAACTTGTCTACAAAAGAGGCCTCTCGGTTGTATACAAAGAATGGGCCGGACCGATATGCATCTGAAGATAGATGAGAATCACACACACGTTGTTGCCGACCTAGGTGGAAATGCTTTACATGGGGCCTGATGAGAGTTCGCAGGAGACAACTGCGGAGTTTGTGAGAAATGGAAGTAGACCGAATTGAAATTGAGACAAACTAGAGGCCAGATAGATATGGACAGGACGGACATACGATTGGATGAACACAAAGATCACTCACTTGTAGTATGATTCCAGCAAATCGTCCACGCAGCTATCAGTGAGGTCCATGCGAATCTTGATACGTTCGAAATTGGCGAGAGGCAATGATGACATGGAGGCTATCCCATCAGCGGTGACCCTGATGTCCCCCTCGATCCGTCTTAGAGATGAGAACACGTGTGGGTTATCGAAAACTCGCATGGACTCGATCATCAAGTTGTTTGTGTTGTTGATGTGAAGAGTGTGAACGAGAGAAGCACTGTCTGGATGGTCCACAAAGAAGCGTTTGATTTGAGCGGGGAACTTGAAAGGAAGAGACATCCGATACAGAAAGTGTTTGAGGTAGATGGGATGGATGAAACGATACAGTCTCTGATTGCATAGCATCTGAGATAATGAGTTGATAACAGAAGA
>MDYQ01000202.1:0-77999 GCA_003024175.1 Planoprotostelium fungivorum | reverse complement strand
AGCCCAGATGGTGCTAAAGTGGTTGTGTTCGGAGGGTGCGAAGAACTCGGTTCCTGTGGACAAGGTATGAGATGGATGGCGATCTCACATTCTCGATAGTATTTACCTGTTGGAATTCTGAGATCAACTTCGGGTTGCCATCTGGCCAAGTTTGTGGGCTCGCTGAGATCGCCTGTCCACTTGAGGTCAGGAAACATCTTGAGGTGTCTGGGACAGCCATAGACGGGAGCCTTGGGATACAAGTTGCTCAGCGTGACGATGGATCCTGTTCAGAATGAGCGGACAGCTGGTGACGCTGGCGAAGAAACGCACCCGTGTGGAAGGGATGTGTGTGGATGATGGCTTCGATGTTCTCTCCGTTAGACGTCAGCTCGTTCAGCTCTTTCACCAGCGTGGGGTTGTTCAGAGTTGGCGCACCATCTATGATCAGAAACTTTCCAGTCGATAGACGTGCAACAGACATGTGTGTGCCTGTATTAACTTAATTCAAATATTAGCACCTCTTTCAACTCACCAACATTAAGAAGCTTGACAATCTTGAAATCGCCACGGATGTTCCAAAAGTTGGATCCAATCGGTACAAGAAGAGGAGAAGAATTGTTGGCTGCCATGTGATGGGTTATGCTTGCTCTTGATGGTGTGTTCTGCGTTTCACGAGTTTTCTGTTTCGGGCTTACTTTGTAAGCTTTGGGGCTCGTTTAAGGGTACCACTCGTTGTGGCGATGGATCCACACCTCTAACAGGTAAGATAAGACTGGCTCGATTGACGATAAGACAAAAGTGTTTATTCATAGCAGGTTGTTCATCGTTGTAGAGGGATTAACTTTTAAGCGGATTAAATCGAACCCTTTCGATTTAATCCTTTTACGATCTACAATCCGGTATGAATATATGCGGTCATATTCACAGCATGACAGACTTCTATAATTATTCCGTTCTCCCGTACAAAGGTCCTCGTGCGCGGTATGCCCTTTGTATTTAGTTCATTAGCATTAGACAGATCTTCTGAGGCATACCCCAATTCAATTGGAGTCTTGTCATCTCACACAGCGATGAAATGATCTGTGACCGTTTTTGGGACGTTACTTCGACAGAGTAAAGATCTTCGTGACTCATCGGTCTCTCAGCTGAGACATGGTCGATCGGTGATCACATACCAGAACGACTAGTTTCAAACCCCTTTATATCAATTTTTTCGGGGACTCATGACTTGGGTAGACATTCATCGGTGTCTCCTAGATTTCCGCTCAGATGAAAGACCAGATGGTGCGCATCCACTGGTCTGTCTCTTCTAGTGTGGCTGTGATGTCTCAGAATCCACGTCTTATTTGAGATGAACCACTCACAGGTTCTAAAGTGGATCACTCCATCGTTGAAAGTCTTCAAGAAGAAAGACAGATCATTCTTTGGATCTACTTGAAGTTCCTTGAAACTCCTTTGGTTGATGATCTTGTAAGGCGTCCTGTTTGTCTGATGACAATGTGTGAATCATTCTGAATGATGATCGAATGAAGAGCTTACCTCTTTATGATAGAAATATATTCCATCTTCTTTGAGAACAAGCCAGATGTTCTTCCAGTCTTTGAAGATGATGCCGTCCTCGGTCATCATATGTCCCTTCTTGACCTGACACAACGTGAGTCGAGATGAATCGAATGAGATCGAACACACCGGTACGTGTTTGTTGACGTGACTATCGTATCTTAATGCATATGCAAAGTCCACGAGACTGATGTCAGAGATCAGCTGTGAATGAAGTGAAAACGCTCGACACACACCTAACCGTATCCCCCTTCGACTCTCTGATCTGCCTGAGCATCAGGTACTTGATTCTACCTTCTTCCACGTCGCTCGTGATCTTCTTCATCAGGAGGTCCTTCGCCACCACATCATCTCCATCTTCGTCCAACGATTTGAACAGCTGCACGACTTCAATTCATCTCGTGAATCATCCTCTTCACCTCCTTCTGCTTCTCGATGACTGCCTCTGGAAAGCCCTTCATCCGTCAGATCGTCCCATCGTGACGATCTCTCTCACCGTGCCAGCATTGGTCGACTTTACCAACTTTGCAGCGCCACTGGGTAGGTAGCTGATATTGAGGATCTGATTCATCGATTGTTGCCACGGAAAGAATGACATTGCGATATTGGGGCGTGAAGCAAGAAGCTTCATTGAAAACTGTCAAGACAAGACAAAGACACGGCGGCACCCGGTCGCGACCGAGTGACAAATGTGGCAGTACCGCACTTCCTTGAAAACTGTCACTCTCTGCTCGGCACCCGCAAAGAGATATTTTTTTACGTCTTGAAGCTTCGACCATCCAGACCAACATTAAACTTTGGATTATCCTTTCTTGCAGTGTTACTCACCATCATTATGGCCATGAATATGCGATCAAGCCTCTTACCTAATAATCGTCCAGAAGGTGCTGGTGACGACGTCGACAGTGTGATTATGAAGATGAGGAGAGGATGGAGCGTCATGACGGTGACCTTCCATCGTGATGTTCTATCGGGATTGACTCTCTCAATCTTCTCGATGAGGAGCTGATTGCAGCACCGTTCGACCGTGATGATGGCCCAGTAAATCCCGACGTCTACAAGGCTCCAGGTCACGTGGGCCGTAACCGTCAAATAGCTCCCTCTCCTTCTGTTTGGCGCCCTCCTATTAATAGTAAAGGTACTTTTCTCTCTGAGAGACTTCATCACAGTCATCATCGTCATCGTCTTCTGCTCTTTACCCTTCTCGTCCAAAAGATGGAATGCGTTCTCTCCACCTTATTCTCCTCTTCCTCTTCATATCTCCACTCTTGATGAGTCCAGCGATCTCGTTTCTCTTGTTGATGATACTCTCTGGTGTCACCCAGTTCAGTTGGTGGAGTTCATCATCTCGACTCGATGCACGCGATCATGCAGGGTCTCACGTCTATATCTGTCATCTTCTGGGGAGGGTCTGCACAGAATTGTTCGATGAAGTGTAACATGTAGACACCACAATCGGAGGAATTATCTTGAAGGTCGCAGACACATCATGGAATCAAGACATTGAGCTGACACTTCTATGAACGCTTGATGAATAGAGCGTAGTTTAACTCGACGTGAATGAGGCACCATCATCGTGATGGAACCACCCGGTACCTCCGATCGAGAAGTCTCCCTCGGGCCCACGGAAGTCCGGTCGGGATTCGGGGCTTCGGGGTGTGTAATCAGAAACAAGACAGGCCATATTCATATTCTTACCACTCAGACAGCGACATGTCCGGAGTAGTGATTCACACTGAAACGAAGAGACTGACCTCGAACAGAAACAACTCACAGAAGCCATCAGCTTATTGAAGGGAGACGTGCACGGCTCGGTTCACTTTAAGGCGCTAGAAAATGGTTGAGAGAGGCTTTCATTGTACGACTGAATCGAGAAAGGTAACACGCTCATCACCGCCAAGATATACGGTCTCGCCCCTGGAAAGCACGGATTCCACGTCCATCAGCTCGGCGATCTGTCCAATGTGAGATGCGATGATCTCATCTCCACATCAGAACTCAACGCATCAGGGCTGCGTAACTGCCGGGCCTCACTACAATCCACACGGCAAGACTCACGGTGGACCCCACGACGACGAGAGACACGTTGGTGATCTGGGCAACATCGTGAAGACGGAGGACAAAGAGCCAGCAGAATTCGAGCTGGAGGACTCTCTCGTCAAATTAGACGGAACCTTCTCCGTGATCGGAAGGTCTGTCGTTGTTCATGCGGGAGAAGGTGATCAATTTTAGACTCGGATGGTGCTGATGTGATCAGATGATCTGGGTAGAGGAGGACATGATGATTCTAAGACTACCGGTCATGCTGGTGGTAGAGTGGCTTGTGGAGTGAGAAGAAATCATTCCACATCTTTCTGAGAAAAGACAGGTCATCGGAAAATCCAAGGAGTGAATGGAGCTATCTATATCTCAATGAAGAATAAAACCAGTACAAGAGCAAACATCTCGTCTCGTGATGCCACGACCTGACCGTCGACTGGATCACCGTCATCGTCATCACAATGAAGCAATGATACTCTGTCATTCAGAAAAGGATACATTCGTGTTCACTGCTCCTGGCTGCGTTTCATCTCCACATCATCCAATTCTAAAGACATAACGGTGACATGATCGACGTCATCGTGGTGATCACATTTCGTTTATTTCTTGGAATACTTCTTCGTCAATTTGTCAAATTCTCGTTGCGTTCTCTCCAACAGAGCACCCAGCTCTCTCTTTCCGTTCCCTATCAGCACGCCCATGTGAGCCGCGGCGATGTTTTCAAAGTCCCAGTCTTGCATGACGGCTGCGTTCAGAATCAATGACACATGCACGTGATCACATCGATGTGGATCACGATGGACGATGACGTCAGACTCACTCTGCAGGAAAGTCTTGAACTCTTCGGGAGCCTCGGGGCGAGGTTGAATGCCTCCTCTGGACAGCATGGGATGGAAAGACAGTCCGGGTTTGAGAAAGATGCTGATGAGATCAGCATGGATGACGGTATCACGATGACATCTTTTGATGGAAGATAGCCATACCTCAAGGGAAACTTGACGGTGGAAGCGTAACTGAGGGTATCGTCCACGTGGATGGTCGTACTTTCTCTGTGATAAGCCCAAATGGAGCTGAAATGGTTGTTCTCGGCGGGTGCGAAGAATTCGGTTCCTGTAGATGTCACATGAGGATGTGATCATTACTGAGAAGACTCGAAATGCTGTGATCTTTCCATCGATGGTCTTTACCTGTTGGAATTCTGAGATCAACTTCGGGTTGCCATCTGGCCAAGTTTGTGGGCTCGCTGAGATCGCCTGTCCACTTGAGGTCAGGAAACATCTTGAGGTGTCTGGGACAGCCATAGACGGGAGCCTTGGGATACAAGTTGCTCAGCGTGACGATGGATCCTGTTCAGAATGAGCGGACAGCTGGTGACGCTGGCGAAGAAACGCACCCGTGTGGAAGGGATGTGTGTGGATGATGGCTTCGATGTTCTCTCCGTTAGACGTCAGCTCGTTCAGCTCTTTCACCAGCGTGGGGTTGTTCAGAGCCGGTGCAGCGTCTATAATCAGAAACTTTCCAGTGGATAGACGTGCGACAGACATGTGTGTCCCTTCGATCTCTCAGTTCAGATCTATGAAGCAGCTTCTCTCATTGACTCACCGACATTGAAGACGGCTTTGACCTTATAATCGCAACGGACATTCCAAAAGTTGGATCCGATGGATACGAGAAGAGGAGAAGAACCGTTCGCTGCCATCTGATGGGCGATGCTTGCTCTTGGACGTTGTGTTCTCGCCAACGACAAGGCTTTTGATTTCTGGGACTTCTGGAATTCTTCCGGTTTCGGGCCCCATGTCCGATGCATTGGTGCTAGATTTAGGGTTTAACGGCGGATCTGACAGTGTCGGACTGACCGTTCATGAGCATTCGATGTTTATATGAAGCACCTGGCAAGGTGCGCGATGATCCGCCACGATCTGTTCCATCGATAAATCTGAATCGGCGGACATCACGTTACGATCAGACGAAAATGAGAATCACTCTGTGCATCTCGATATCAAGTTATTGTTTATTCATCCATTGTCTCAGTAACACAGGATAGTCTGTCATGATCTGTCGTCCAATCAGATCGCATGCGAGTTCCTACCCACTCCATCAACTCCCGTCTGTTTGGCCTCTTCAAACTCTGACCATTCATTCGGAGTCCACAATAGAACAACGAGTCCCCTCTTACGGAGGTGTGAGAAGAGCGATTTAGACATGAACAGACGCTTCATGCACCAGACCGCCAGAGGTAGAAAGAAGGGAGGGATTCCAGGAAATATTTCTTCTCTCACAAAAGTCGAATGGATGTAAGGTGCCTGTTGATGATGAGATGGACAAGTTTGTAATGGAAGCCATCACCTCGAATGCATCTTCCTCGATGTGCACGAAAGGTAAGAGACAGAGAACATGTAAGAGATAGATTCTCAAGGCTCGAGGCTGTGAGAAGAATCTCTTGATGGTCGAGTCTGTTTTGGAATGAGATCGTTGCGATTACCGTCTGATCAGATGAGAACCTTTTCGGACGATGAGTTTGTTGAATTCTTCATTGTTGAAGCCCGACCCCCAGATGATCTTGTCTCTCATGTTGTATCTCACGATCAGATCATACACATGGTCTAATAGCTCTGGGTCGGGAGCTTTGAAATCCAAATTGATGGCTGTATTAGGAAACATCTCGAACACCTATCGTGTCATGATCCGAATTGTGTGATACCATCATCTTCACCTCTGAGAGAAGAGGTATAGGTTCTTTGTCAAAGACGAGAGGGAGATCCTCATAGAGTGTTGTTGATACCGATCCCAATCGATCCGAAATATGTGAGAACTCATCGTCCTGAGACTCATTGAATCAGCTGTTGTTGGCATCTACTCACATGAACTACGACGACTCGCTTGTCTCTCGTCAATAGAACATCCAACTCGATCAGATCCGTCTTCGCCTTCTCGACTGAATGTCTAAACGCGAGCAAAGTGTTCTCGGGATTCTCCCCTGAAATACAGATCAGACATCATACGAAACGGCACCGATGGACTGATTCCGATCTTCACCTGCACCGCCACGGTGGCTGCTATGAGCAATCGAGAATCCAAACGGTTGCTTCTTCTTATGTGTGAGTGTTGGATGATGTAATGCTATGTGGTAGACGACGCAGAAGCTGACGAATATGACAGGGATTGCGAGATAGAGTGCGCTTTCCAGCATGTTGTGCAGTTCTTTATCTTCTGATCATGTCTGAAACGGAAGAACCTGGAAGAATGGCTTCTGTGAATCCGGAACAGTTCCAGCAACAACTGTCCCACACTACAACGAATATTGTATTCAAGTTCAATTTCATCTTTTGCGCAAAATTTCCACTATAACACCGTCATTTGGACTGTTGGCAGGATGTACAGAAGCGAGACGTTTTTTTCATCACCGAAGTGTTCTCAAAGTTTTGCACATTTATGGAGGAGCCCCTCTGTCTTTCGGTGATAATGATCAGTTGAACACATGGTGCTGTAAGTGGTGGGTTTGGACTCTCGTTGCTGAACTGAAGAGACGATGACACATAAATACAAGTGGAGTGATGCAGGATCCAATGAAGGTTGTCTGGAAGGACGTCCATGCTTGCGCGTTCCCATAAGCACCCGACCAGTGCAGCTTCTCGTTTGACGCCAAGGGCCTCAGAAGCCTCCGAGGCCCACAGTGTGTAAAATTGTCGTGTCAAGCAACATTGTGCGAGTTCATCTAATTTAGCGGTGGTGAAACGCACAAGAGACAGTGGAGGCCGTTGCACGATGAAGAGAAGGTGGAAAGAGAGCGGAGGAGAAAGGCGATGAGCATCAGAAGGTGACGACCTGCAACTCCAAACCAGAAGCCAGCTTTTCGTTGAAGAGTTATACGTACCGCTAGATCTGATGGAGCTGTGGTTGTGCGGCCCAAGCGATTATTTACCTCTTCAAAAAAGCGCGTTAAGAAGACGAGTATCCATGATGATTTTGCGTTATCGCACCGCGTGCTAAAGAAAGGTAATATCGCTACTTGACACGAAATTACTCCTGTCGTGGGTGTGTCTACAGAAAGATATTCTCATCATCGTCCACATCCTCTCTCTCAACATAGAGAGCATGAGAAGGCAGTACATCCGATTGGATGAAGACACCTCGGGACCTGCATTGTTGGATAACACATACGGAAGACAGTGTTGCCATCCCGCTCCAGGATGCTGTTGTTGCATACCGTGTGTTCCAGTCGTGAGTCTGCGATGTCTGTGGGAGATCTGATTAAATCAGCCGGCTCTCGATCTCCTCTCGCAGAGAGTGAGGAGTAGAAGATTGGCTCTTTTAATTGCCCTCTTATTGGCTCTATCGCTTTCCACAGTAACCTGGAAGTCATTATTCAATGAAGAGCCCCCAGCATTCGAGTCTGTAGATCGTGGACAGTCAAACAGTAAGTCCTCGAGCTCATCGATCAATTGATCTCACAATGCTCTTCTGTGATTGATCAAATGAACATGCCTACAGATGAAACGAATATTTCACAATTTTCGTGGGTGAGTCTCGACACATGATTTACACATACTTAAGATCGAAAAGTACAAGGCAGACGCCGTCGTCTCATTCTTTCATCTTCTTCTCGTCCTCCCTGCCAATTCAGAATATCAGACCGTTTACATGGTGATCTCATGTCCATGCATCCAGACGATGTGATAGTCTACAGACTATTCCGGGTATCGTATGGACTTCATCCTCTATCGGCTATCAATGTTGGAGACACACCAAGGTATGGCTGTATCGATGATGGAAGAGACGGCTGATGTCATCGAAGGGAGCTGCTGATTCTTCCTTCATACTGACTCGAGCACTGTGGTGGACGAATTTGGCCTGTCTCATATTGGTGTGGATCCACCTTTTAGAGATACTCATCCGTCACCACACGACACGCCCCATCAGCTTCACTAGTGAAAGGTGAAAGAGTCATCTCGATCTGTCATCATTACATCAGCATCACGATCGTCTGCATCATCACCATTCACATCATGGTCGCATCGTCCATCTCGCTCGACTCATCTGCATCTCATGACTTCCATCATCGACATCACACCATCACCCGACGACTCATCCTCTATATCCATTGACCTCCTGTCAGATTTGAAGTCTTCTCCTCTTACGTCAGAAATCGTCTACGCAAACCAGCCGTTCGGCCTGGTACCTGGGTCAGTTTCCAGCCAAAATCGAAATCTCACTGAAATTTTCGCAGGAAGACAGGAAGAGGATCAAGAAGGTGATGAAGAGGCGAGTTGTAGATGAAGGTGCTACGGTGTGGGAGAGAGTCAAGACGGCTGCATACAACGCATTACCTTGGGTCATGATCAGTAGGATCTTTTTTCTATTGATTATGTAGTTGACACCCTGCAGCGTATTCGTCTACACAAAGGGGATTCTTTAAGGTAATGGCGTGATCGGCAACTCCATCATCCATCATCATCCATCATCATCCATCGTTACATGTCCAGCGATTTTCATCTGTGTCACTTTCGTCTGCTCTCATCATCGTTCCAACTTCACATCACCATCGTTCCAACTTCACATCATCACATCACCACCACATCATCCATCATCACATCATCACATCATCACATCACCATCTTTCCATCCTCCCACGATCCATCCACATCATCTTCTCACAACTCTCACAGGTCTCCACATCTGACGAAGAGAAGAGAGCCTTCTACTGGCCGCTCCGTCTCTGGATCGGTCTCTTCTCTTCGGAATGTTTCATCGTCGTGGCTTCTGGAATTTTCTTTTACGCGATCGGAGTCATTTGGCAAATCATCTATTTGCTTATCAAAGATCACATGTGGCCCGACACCCTCGGATTGATTGGAAAGATCGTTAACATCGTATTACCTTGCATCGTAGGGGTGAGATGATGATCGCATCGTGACGTGATCGTTGCGATCATCAGATGATCATCGCGATCAACAGATGAGGATCGTGATCGTGATCGTGATCATGAGATGATGATGGTGACGAGATCAGGCAGTACTGCTCTTGATGCACGTCAACTGGTTGATGTACTTCTTGCGGTACAGACAAGTGAGTTCTACCTCTTCTCTCCTTCGTGGCATCATCCGTATTGATCGACATCATCAGTTGATACTCGACATGAGGCAAGGAAGATACGACATAGCCAAGGACAGAATGTCTTGCACCTCAGTGACGCAATACATTGGCCTGCAGATCGCGTGAGGATCAACATCGTAAGAGTGATTCTGACGTCGAAAGTTATTCCACGCTGACGGTCGCTCTGTGCTTTGGATTGGCCAGTGAGTCGTGATCATGATCACCGTCATCATCATCATCTCACACCGTGTCAGCTATTATAGCCGGTGTCGTCGTTGCCATGGTCTTCCAGGAAGAATTCAGAAGTTATTCACTGAGATATCTCGGAACGATATTAGTCACTGCCACCATTAATTTCATCCTTAGAACGTAAGTTTCTTTCATTTAACATTTATTTTGTCGTTATTTCAGCGTTCCAACTTTAACTTTCAATTGATGTCGTTTCAGGTTGGTCAATCTAATTTATACCACGGACAGTGGCAGAATGATCCGTAACTATCGTCTGTTCTCTTACGCGGACATGCTCATCACTCTCTCATCCACGTAAGTCATCTTCTCATTCGTCTATCGTTCCGTGCACGTCGGTCGACGAGGTCATCCGATCAGATGATGATCTCTATGACGGTGATCTGATGTGAAAAAGGTTTACCGGTCTGGTTGCGGGCATCGTTCGATTGGTCACCGCTCTGGCCTGCGCCGTCGTCAACTTCTCACGCTTCGACACACCACTCATCGGAGGTACATCATCCTCCATCATCTCACCTTCACATTATCTCGTTCTCACAGCATCTCATTGTCACATCATCTCATTCTCACATCATCTCACCTTCACATCATCTCATTTCACAACTCAACGTGACGTCGAGATGATGTGATGCAGGATCGCTCGATTTCTTAGACGGTGGTTACAATTCTTTCATCAGCGTCCTGTGGACCGATTATCACTCGAGCAACAACCCCATCATCTTGGTGGCCGCAGACATCTTCGTTAGTGAGCTATACCTCTTTAAACGACCTTCTAAACGTCTGACACAGGAGCTGCCATCATGAACCAAACAGATTGTAGGATAGACATGGAGGTAGACGGTCTGGCTGTGAAGATGACACGCGTGAAGAGGAGACGTATCATCAATCGGTGGTGGCTGTATGTCGTTTTATCAAACAATCCGGTTCTACTGCCTACCAGAAAGTCGCAATTGGAAGAGGAAGAAGTCATCGAGTTGCCATAAAGAACGAATTCTTTCGATCCGTGTCCACTGATCATCGTGTTGACGAGAAAAGGGACGTAAAGTGGCTGACTGGCGATTTATTGGTAAAATCACATCTCGAAAGATGAGCACAGATGCGGTCACATTGACATCAAATGAGAAAGAGATTCTGCACACTGAGAAGACGGAAGAGGATGATGCGAAATCCGAAGGAGATCAGAAGCAAAATGAAAACATCGAGAGTCGTGATGTCCAACCATTAGAGACAAAGACTCCACCTCTTGATACGAATAATCCTGGTCTCGTCATCATCCCAGCCCAATTCGAAGGAAAGACGTTCCACGTGATTCGAGATGATGAATTAGAAGCCGGTACGAAACAGAGAGCCCTGATATCCTGGTTGAAGAAGGAAGAGGGAGAAGAATTTGTATATGCAGGTCCAGTCTTTGGCTATGCACAGATCGCTCTCGCCTTGGCTGCCAAATTGAATGGTGAGGTCGACTCTCCCCCATCATCACGTGTGGCTTCACCGTACAACATGATCCATCTACGATGCATATAATCATGTGATGTAGGTAAAAAAGGAACTCTCTTTTTAGAAGAACGGAGACCACGCCATCCGTTGACGCAGAAGGCCGAGTCACTGGGTGCCAACATTATCGAGTTGAGACCGAGAGCACCTCTCAAGGAAGTCCAAAAAGCGGCCACCGATTACGTAGAACAGAGGTGAACTGTCCTTGTGACATCACATTATCATGATGTGACGGATCAGAAAGGACAAAGGGACAGTCTTGCTTCCATTCGGCCTTCACTCTCCCGAGTTCATTGGTCTGTTGGCCGATCGACTCCGCGATGCCATCGGTCTATCTCATCCGAAACTATTAAAGATGCCTCCCGCTCGCCTGTGGTTAGTGGTGGGTTCGGCAACTATATTGGCCGCTCTCCATCGAGTGTGGCCAGACACACATTTTCTATGTGTCCAGGTGATCATCTGAACATCACCATCCGACATCATCGTGATTTTCATCACCATATCGTAATTTGATGATCTAAGATCATCATCGTCTGATGTCATCATGCGATGTCTTCATCTCAACGGTGACAGGTGGGAATGAAGATCTGGGATGATCTGGTGGAAGGAAAGAAGCACACCATCTACGTGGCGCCCGAGAAATTCACTGAGGTAAGAAACCATCGCATGATGCAAACATCACACATGACATGCACAACGTGGATGGTTTCATAGAACAAAACACCTCTCATCATCACATCGTGAACTCTATCATCACATCATGGACCACATCATCACGACGTCATTTCGATACAACATCTCGACGTGCAGAAAATGCATTTATTTCGTTTTATTCTTCCTCCACAACTCACCGCAACAGACATCACTGAGACTGCCTCCTTATCCTTCCGTCCGAACGTACGACGCCAAGCTGTGGCAGTTTGTAGAAGACCACGGACAAGATGGAGACTACATCTGGAACGTTGGAAAGGACGTAGACTCACCCAGCCCACAAGTGAAACTTTTATTTCATTTTATTCTTCTTCGAAGCGGGGCAACAGCTGAACCGTGATAGATGGGAGGGAAGCACAGAGACAAGAGGAGTGATTCTAGACATCATCCTTATGGAAGGACTAACAGGGAGTCACGGCAAGAGAGGTTCGGACGTGATGGGAGTGATCGGCACCGCGATCGATACGATGACGATCGTGATGATCGCGATCGGCACGGAGGTGATCGCGATCGACGCGATGATCGCCGCCGGAACGAATACGATCGACGCGATGGTGATCGCAGAGCTGATGACCGACGTGGACATAGGTAGCACTCTCTGCCCTTCGAAAATAAACAAATGTGATGAACTGCAGTCGCTGAGAGGACCTCACTTCTATCTTATCGATGATTCAACCAGAGGTGTTGATAGAGGTGTCGAACGATATGGACACACAGAGGTGGAACGTTGTGGAGATTGAGCAGAACAGCGGTCAGTCAACGGTGAGAAGCTCATGATATTCAACCTCAGCCAAATGAATCAGTCTCATTCTATCTCCGTCATCGTCTCGAGTATGTGATTCCACGTGGTGTGCTACTCTCATCTCATCATCGTGTTCCTTCAAATATGTCAAATGGACCCGTGGCGGCACGGAAATGAAAATTCGGGCCGAGATGACGAACAACATGTTCCATCGTCCCCACCCTGACCCTCTCCTCTGACCCTCTACCCTCCTCTTGATGCTCTCCTCTTCGACGTGTTCTCGTTTCATTGTCTCTTATTACGCGAAACCTCCGAACTCAGTGTCACCGACAACCTATACCACCTTCTAACCCTCTCATCGTCTATCGGTACACATAGAAGACGATGATGTCGCGTCACAGGCCGAAATATCAATTGTAACCCAGGGTGAAAATTGCGCTTACGTATCAGATTTCAGAGGGATCCTCTGTATCAAGTTTGGCGTCTAAAGAGTGAGTTGTATGCACCATCCCATCCCCTGAACGATACCCGATGAATCATCTACATCCAATCGTCTATATCCTCTCGAAAACTCGGTCGTCCGAACATTGAATGAATCATATGACGATATGGCCACTGATTTGGAATCTCATTAGGCCTTTCCACACGGGGATAAGATAGACGGACGTTAATATGTCGGTTTCAACCGACAACTTAGAATGGAAGTTTAGCCAAGTTTTTGGAGAGGGCAGGGGATCAGTGGAAGACATAAGCGATAGTGAGTCGTCTCTGTCAGAACTATTCCGCTTACTGGCGACCTCCAGTCGATGTTTTATCTTCCATTGAGTTTGACGATACCGGAGACTTCATTGCTGTAGGAGACAGAGGAGGAAGGATCGTTATCTTTGAGCGGGAGGACAAAGCCGAAAAGGTGACGTAATGGAAACCATATCTCATTTTCGAATTGTAATGATTTTAATGACATAAACTGAACGACGTCCACAGAGCACAAAAGAGGGAAAGAAGAAGTCTAGATCCCCCGAATACAAGTTTTACACCGAGTTCCAAAGCCACGAGCCAGAGTTTGACTGCCTGAAGAGTCTCGAAATCGAAGAAAAGATCAACAAGATCAAATGGTGCAAGAGGACCAACAACTCCCAATTCCTCCTCTCTACAAATGGTGACCCATATCATCATCTCCATTCACTCATTTCCCCCCTCTACCCTCTCTGACGCCTCGACAGACAAGACGGTCAAGCTGTGGAAGGTCCACGAGAAGAAGATCAAGGCGGTGTCCTCTTACAACCACACCAAAGGTCCCATCCGCACTGCAAAGGACCTCACCGTCCCCACCCTGGACACGCGAGAACTCGTCGTAGCACACACCCCCCGCCGAGTTTTTTCAAACGCCCACACTTACCACATCAACTCGATCTCGCTCAACAGTGATGGAGAGACCTACATCTCTTCTGATGACCTCCGAATCAACTTGTGGAACTTGAACATCAGCGACCAGAGCTTCAGTGAGTCATCGTCCACGTCATCATCATGATGATGGAGGCTGACGTTCGTATAGACATTGTCGACATCAAGCCTGCGAACATGGAAGAGCTGACCGAAGTCATCACTTCGGCGGAATTCCACCCCAAGTCCTGCCACTTGTTTATGTACAGCAGCAGCAAGGGTACCATCAAGCTCGCAGATATGAGAGCGTCCGCCCTCTGCGACCAACACGCGAAAGGTGTTTTCCCGCCCTTTTTTCCCGCCAAATCTGACCTCCCACAGTCTTTGAAGAGACCGACACGGGCAGCAAATCCTTCTTCTCTGAGATCATCTCTTCCATCTCAGACATCAAATTCAGCAAGGACGGCCGGTACATCCTCTCTCGTGACTACATGACCTTGAAGGTGTGGGATCTCAACATGGAGTCGAAGCCCCTGCGCACCATTCAAATCCACGACAACCTCAAATCGAAGCTGTGTGACCTCTACGAGAACGACTGCATCTTTGACAAGTTTGAATGCACCATGAACCACGACGGAAAGTATCCTCTTATTCCATTTTATTTCATTTTATTCTCTCTCCTTCACTCTCCCCAGCCTCCTCATGACGGGATCGTACCACAACCTGTTCAACATCTACGACAGGAACAGCAAGAACGAAGTCCAATTGGAGGCGACCAAGGTGGCCTCTAAGATAAAGAAGCCGACCAAGATGAAGAGCGGCACGAAGAAGAAGTCAAAGGACGAGATGTCCCCCGACAACATTGAATTTGGAAAGAAGATCTTGCACGCCGCGTGGCATCCTCATGAGAATCTGGTCGCAGCGGGGGCGGCGAACAACCTCTACTTGTTCCATGCTACTTAATGTACATCAATACAATTATCAATAGATTATCTTGTGAATGAGCATGAGTCTGGGTGTCTCTCATGTGATGGGATGGGTGTCTCTCATGTGATGGGATGGTGTACGGATACACTCTATACAGGTTTTCTTCTTTATCACACATCATTCCTGATCTTCTGTTTCTTTGGCTTGTAATTGAAATCTCTAACTGTTCTGTCTGGATGGTTCCTTGGCTTTGCCGTCACACGCTCCACCCTCATCTCGAACCTTCCCAACAGCTGGCCCTCATGATCTTTCAACTCCAACTCGAACTGGATTGAGGAGGGTTCGTTGAGTTTCTCCGTATGTTGAAACGTGTCAAACTGGGGGACCTTGATGGGTGAGCCTTTCTTGTCTTGTAATGTGAAGGTGCCTGCGGGGCAGACGGCTACGGTGCATGTCTGAGTTTCGGTGTGTTTGAAGGCCGTCCATGAGACGCATGCGATGCAACGGCTGTTGGGTGGTGCGTTGGTGAAGATGGGCTTCTTCATCTCGGGGTCTGTGCTCTGCAGCTGTCTATTCCAGCACTGGGAGTGATGGATGTTGCACTGTAACTCGGCCACATTCGGTCCCACGATGTCCGGGTCCACATCTCCTTGGAATGGCTCGATGTCAAATAGAGGTTGATGGACGAAAAAGAAGTCTTCTTCGAAGCCCTCCAACTCGGCTAGCCTGAAATCTAATCCGTATTCCATGTGTCTTAAGAGTGTCTCTCTTGTTGTGGCTTCTGAAAATGACGAAACACGCATCTATCCATCCCTCACGCCGTGAAGTCGAGCCGTGAACTTCATGGAGCAGATTTGAGATATTCTGCGATCCATCCAGACGCGCCACGGAATCCAGAATGAGATGGAGGGACTCAATACACTCTCTTTCTATGACTCGATCGCCATCGAAAGAAGATAGAGAGGAATATATAGACGTTTCATCGATCGAAATCACAACATGCAAACATCTCTTGATCTATTGCAGGATGCAACATCCTCCCTTCTTCTCTTCTCCTCCCTTCTTCGTTGCCTTCGGTGACTTTCCGTTGGGTGCCAAAATCTCCACTCCCTCATTGATCTGTCCATCGGGCTGTGTCTGCGTCTCTTCCACCACGATGGTCTGATGTTCGACCGGCTTCGTCTCCGTCTCCACTCGTAAAGAGGTCTCTTGTGTCTCTGATGATGGAACCACGCGAGTCTCTGTCTGTGTGGTCGGTTGGTGTTGGATGACTTCTGGTTCTTGACGATGAGTGGCTGGCTCAGGTTGTGTGTGATGGACAACAGTCGGTTGATGATGCAGCGCGGTCTCATGCGGTTGTTCAACTACGTGGACAACGGGAACGACTGTGGGCTCCATCACAGGCACCATGATGGGTGGCAGGGTGGGCTGGACCACGGACTGGACCACAGGCTCTACGATGGGATCCACCACGGGTTCTAAAGGTTGAACGACGGGCTGAGAGATAGCATGAGGTTCTACATGATGCGGGGTGACCTCTTCGTGTCTCTGTGGAGTTGGCTCAGGTTGTGGCTCTTGTTGGCGAACCGTCTGCGATTCTGGCTCTTGGTGAACTGCTTGGGGTTGATGTTCTTCGTGATGGGCGGGTTGGTGTGTTTCCGGTTGAGATGGTGGCTGTTGGGCGGGCTCAGGATCGACATGATGGGGCGTTGGCGTAGGTTCGTGATGAGATACCGCGACCGATGATGTCTCCGGTGCATCGGAATGAGAGGCAGCCGGCTGTGATGGACGATCTGATTCATCTGATTCGCTGGAGGAAGATGAAGAGACGGAGACGCTACGTTGACGAGTGATAATGGGAGAGTCTGGTTCAGGCTGTGCGGCAGGTTCTTCTGAATGGGTTGGAGGATGTGATGCAGAATGATGATCGTCTTTTGGTGTCTCCGCAGGTGGCTCGTTGCTGGCGACAATGATTGGATGAGAGTGATTCTCTTCAACTTTGGGTTCTTCATGTTTCTCGGTGGATTGAGAATGTTCGATTGCCTTCTCGTGAGACTCCACGGGCTGAGATGGCGCAGGTGCAGGTGCAGGTGCGGGTTGCACATGTTCCTCAGGTTTCTTCTCTTCCACTTTCTGATTGCCAGTAGCCTTCTCTGGTTCCTCATCGTCACTCGCATCAGAATCATCAGAGCCTTCTGAAGAGATGTCTGTGGGTCTCGTCTGAGGTTTCGGTGCGGCCTCTGAATCGGTCACATCGGAATCATCGTCGGAGCCGGTGGAGTCTTCTAAGCTGGCCGATTTCAACACGAGGAAGCTCGATGCACCTTTCGGAATGGGAGCGGCCGCTGGACCATCGGTTAACAATATGGAAAATTATAAATGATGATACTCACGTTTTGTAGGCTGTCCTGCAGGTGCGGGATCGTCTAAGGATGAATCAGATGATGTAGTGTCGTCCTCCTCGGAAGATTGGTCGACCTGCCGTCTGGGTTTATCTTTGGTCTGTTTCTTCGAGACTTCTGACTCAGTGTCACTGTCCGAACTGGATGAATCGGCAGCCTTCTCGAGCTGTTGGAAGGAAGACATCAGCTGCTGTTCCGATCTCAACGATCCGTTTGATGCGGAAGCGAGACACCGTGTCAATCTACAATGTGGGTGGAGCCAAGGTTCCCGTTTTTTTTGGCTAAAGGGTGTGAGATCTTCATCTGGGAGTTGACTTAGAGAGCTTGGTCGCACTCGATCAAAGCAGGCCGTAAGACTCTGCAACGAAATGACAGCCACTGCCATCATAAAGACGGACATGAATGACTTCCTCATTGACTTTGTACCTCGTGATGAGGTGAATCACATTCTCTCTTTCTCTCTCAATCATTTTAGGAATATATGAAAAATAGCTGAGAACAAAAGTGGCGAGAAGCAATAATGATGGATACATACCTCTCACAATCAAACCAAGAGATTCAAACATGGAGCCTCCATTTCCGGTCAGTATCGTCTTGAAAGATCCATCATCGTCATCTTTCAGAACTCATTCAGGTGATGTCTTACGCTCAAACAGATAGATGCATCACAGACTGCAGCTTTATATCACGAAGAGGTCGATCATCACGGTAACATCTTTGGGACAATCACAAATCACCGAAGGCCACCATCAGATCCTCGAAGGACATCATCACCAGATGTCCATGCCCTCCTGATGAATCACACCAGACCATCAGCGATTCACATCATCCGATTAGCGAACCCCATCATCAGATCACCCCAGGACAATCAGATCAATGAAGGACATCAGATGGTCAACGATGCACACTCTCACGAGTCTGAGTAACGATGGACATCATGTCGGAAGCAACATGGAAGACGTGATGGGACGCATATACTTCGACCACGAGGAAGAACAAGATCAACACATGATGAGCACGTACCACCTACAGACGAACGAGACATTAGACTGAACGTTTTGTTTCGAAAAGATAAAGAGAACTGTATGTAACCCTTACCCTCATCATCCATATGTTTGTTTCTCGTAGCCGTTGCAAATAAAGAAGTCGAACCTTGTTGAGGTGGAAGTATACTTGTCTCAGCATCTAAGTATAGTCGAAAGTCAGAGCAAAGAAGAGAAAGATGAACGTGATCTCCTGCATCTGAGCGCAAGTGTATGTCTGCACGAGTTGCTGTGCGAAACTTGAAGCCAGTGCTTGTGTATTCCCTATAGATTTGTAGTGATCGACAGTTCCATCGTCTACAGTTTGTTCGAGGATATAGGAGAGAGATCTGCAAGATGTCCGACAGCGGGATGTGAGCAAGCGTCACAGCAACAGCTGTGACAGATGACACGGTCAGTATGCCGCAGCGAGGCGAGCAGTTTTTATCCCATCATCTTCCTCCATCAGACCCGTGTCTTTAACACCTGCACGCTCCATCCATCCCGCAGTATAACACCTTCTCAGAGCACACGGGAGGTAGAGGCGACGCGTGTAGTGGGGCTGTAGTGTTGAGCAATAGAGAAGATGCAGTCACTTACACTGTCTCTGCGTGGTGGGCGATGCTTGAGTGTTACCGCTTCGTTATCTTGCAAACAAGTGCAGAGCTCAACCTCTTGCGCTTGTTACCGTGCGATGACGGGTACATTTGACTGAACCTCAACCTCAATGAACGAGATGATGGATGGTGCTCCTGTTGATCGAAGCAGAGAGAGGAAACCGTAAGGCAGTGATGGCGGTTTAGGGGTTGTGTGGCGACAAAGCCACGCACTCTGATGCCATTTGCGCGTAAGAGGATAGCTGGTGTAATGCCTGATAATTCTTTACCACTGGAGGCACAGTGTTGGAGCACTCGCCTGCTCAGATCATCGATGTACTTGATCTACAAAGTCCGAGATCGCGGAACTGTAACAGTTCATTTCCGCGGAAAATAGCGCAATTCTCCGATTAGCCGTTCGCCCGATTACTCTCCGTGATGACGCAAGCAGCTCGCAACACAAATTACAGACGGCAAATCATAAACCACACACACAGACAATGACAAAGAACAAGCAGCTCATCTTTAAGAAGGTTCCTGAGGGGTGATGCAGTCGTCATACTTTGGCACATCACTGATGTGGACAGATACCCCGTCCCTGGTAAAGACCTCACCGTCGAGACGTCCGAGTTCGATCTCGATCAGAAGTTAGACAATGGATCCATCATCGTCCACGGACTCTTCTTCTCACTCGACCCATGTGATTACACCTCCATCCATTTTCCATCGATCTGATCCATCTGTAGACTTTAGAGGAAGAATGAGACCCGCTGAAGTCAAGTCATACTCACCTGCCTTCACGTTGGGACAGCCTCTCACTGGACATCAAGTCGGTGAGGTGGTCAAATCATCAGACACAGACAAGTTCCCCGTTGGCAGCATCGTCTACGGATTCCTTCCCTTCCAACAATATTCCGTCGTAGACAAGAACTACGCCGCATCACTCAGAGTCATCAAGGTGATCATCCTCACCAACAACTCCGTCACATCTCCATCGTCAATCGTAACACACGACACAAATTGAAAAGACATCTCGATCCATCCTCATACATCATCACATATCATCTCAACCCATCAATGCACACATCATGTCATCGTCCAAACTTCTCGTCACCATCTGAACGACCTCACAGGATGCAAAGGAGAACGGCATTCCTCTCTCTCAATACGTCGGAGCATTAGGCATGCCAGGCCAGACCGCTTATTTCGGTCTCTTACGCGTCGGTACGCCGAAGAAGGGTGAGACCCTGTTCGTCTCCGCCGCATCTGGGGTGAGTCCAAATGGGTCTTACGTACGCTTACGCTTCCCAGGCCGTTGGAGCCATGGTGGGACAATTGGGAAAGCAATTGGGTCTCAAGGTCGTGGGATCTGTGGGCTCGCAAGACAAGTTGGATTACATCACGAAAGAGCTGAACTTTGACGCCGGCTTCAACTATAAAGAGCAGGACACAAAGGAGCAGCTGGCCAAGCTGTTGCCCGAAGGCATAGACATCTACTTTGAGAACGTCGGGTGAGGTATCTGTGAAGAGGTGGAGGGGTTGATGTCTTTAGAGGTGAGACGTTGGAGGCCGTGTTGGACAATGTAAATACGAAGGCGAGAATCATCGCTTGTGGAATGATCAGTCAGTACAACGAGAAGGAGCCATACGGGGTCAAGGTGAGACATCGATCGAAATTCTATTTTATTCAATAAATTCGTTCTACAACGAAACAAAGACGGACGATGATGGCTGATGGATGGATAGAACCTGATGAAGATCGTGGCCAAGAGTGTTCGATTCGAAGGGTTCTTGGTTGGAAACTATCGAGACGAGAACGAAGAGTTCTACGAGAAGGTGACACCTCTCGTCAAGGAGGGAAAGGTGAGGACGTCTCACCGTTTCATCCGTTGAAGCGTTGTAGATCCACGTCAAGGAGGATATTGTCGATTTCGATCAGGCACCAGAGGCCTTCTTAGGGTTACTGCAGGGAAAGAACTTTGGAAAGCTGGTCGTCCGTGCATAATAAATAATTGAGCGACAGATCGTCTTTGTCTCTCGTGTCCATCTTCGATCATTGTGACGAGATCTCATCAGGAGAGACCCAGGCGACTCTTCACAGATGACTGTCCCTGTTGACACAGCACTGTGGTCGTGGAGAACATCACACCAACACTGAAATACATCGCTCTGAGTAGTTCTCAACCCTTTCGAGAGAGCCTCACCCCAACATTGAATTGACACTGAGGGATAGTATTTTCAAGCTTTGAAGTTAAAGGACGAGGGCTTCAGCAGTCAGACGTGTGTGATGGGCTTACCAGGGACGATTCCATCTTCTTTTCGTTTGATAAATTCGCTGGAGCCGCGCGGTTTACACGGGATCGATCGGTAAGTGAGGCTGTCACAGCGGTCGCACCACCACCTTTAGAACCTCTTATTTGAAGTCGGCAACACCAACGGCTGCAGATCTACTATAAAACATGTGTTCAGTGTCGGCTGAGATCTCGAATGAGAACCCCTCTATCGGGTGTTAAGGTGGCCGCCACTCGACCGGCTATCCGGTCATCATTCTGAACAAGTACCAACATGCGTAGCCTGACTGTCGCCCTCTTCGTGATCGCTGCCCTCTCCTTCGTGAGCGCCAGAGACAACTCCACGCAGACCTTCAATGGTTCTGTGACTTTCAACGGTACTCAGTCTAGACCAGGCAACTTCACTTGGCCCACCAAGATCGAAGACGATGGAGAGAATGACTACAGAAGGAATGAGACCGACTTCGGAGGCTTCTCTGAGGGAGACAAGGAGTCTCGCCACGGTTATGGAGGCTTCCGATTGGACTTCCCCCTGATTGCATTCGACACCAGCGCCAGTGCTTCCGGATCCGCCGCCATTTCATCAAAGGTCAACCTCACCCTGGCCGTCTCCACCACCGCCGCCGCCAACGTCTCTCTGTTTATGATCAAATCACTCAGCGACGATTTGGATTATGGAAGAGATGGACTCAAGAAGATCTCTGACTTTGGACTGGCCTACGCCTTCACCGTGTACCCACCCACCGTTAATGTGACTGCTGCCACCCTCACTGTGTCTTCCAACCGTTTGGGAGATCTCACCAACAGCACCCTCTCCCTCTTCTACGTCTCTGTGAAGAACCACTTTTACGGAGCTGTACCATCCACCAACACCAACAATTCCATCACCTACACACTGAACGCCGACAACACTGCCGTCTATTTCATCGCCGTCGTTCCCTCTAATGTCAGCTTCCCCTGCAACTTTGGAGAGAAGCAGTCCATCGAGAAGGGAAGAGAGCACAAGTTCAAGTATGACGATGGCCTTTTCCTCAACATCAACAACAATGCCACCGCCAACCTCACGGTGACCTCTTACTCCAACTCTTCTCGCCCCTCTCCTCGCAAGTCCAAGTCCGTCGGCTACTTCTTCGACATCGATCTCACCGCCCAGAACAACTTGACTGCCAACATCACCTTCTCATTCAACCTCACCGTCTTAGCTCAGAACGGTGTAGACCCCCACTCTCTGAGATGGGCCGTCTTCGATGATGTCTCTCTCAACTGGGTCATCCAAACCAGCGGCTTCTACTTGGACTTGAACGCCCAGACGTTCACCCAGACTGTCTCCCACTTTTCTAGCTGGGGAGTATACTCTTATGATACCACGAACAACTCCACCTCCAGCACCAACAACGGCGGCAGCATCTCTACCACCACCCACTCTTCTGCCGCTTACGTCGTGCCCACCTTGGCTTTCGCTGCCCTGGTTCTGGCCCTGTTTTAATACAAGTTGATAGTACAAAACTTGAACTCTGAATACAATCAACGTGCTCTTGTGTGAGGAGTGATCAAAGTGATGAAGAGATCTCTGCATCTAAATGATGAGAAGTGATTTGTGTCGAGAAGAGACAAAATTGGAGAGGTAGGTTTTTAGCTTCCCACAATCTCTGCCTCGTTCACCCTTTGTCTGCATGTAGTAGTTTCCAATCGTGTCGATGAATAGTAGAAGATCTCCCTCACTCCGATCACATCATCATGATGCAAACAAGGACAGGAACCCATGAGAACATCGACATCTATTTAAGCTCTGGCACCCGACAAGATCTCCTCCTTGATGGCATTGAGAGCGGATCCCTTCTTGAACCACTGGATCTGTCCCTCGTTGAACGTGTGCTTCAGAGGAATGTCCACGTTGCCTTGTCCCTTGTGGACTCTGAGCGTGATCTGGCTGCCGGGGGCAAAGGTGTCCAAACCCAAGATAGAGACTCTGTCGTCACCTGATATCTTCTCGTAGTCGGCCTTGTTGACAAAGGTGAGGGGGAGCATGCCCTGCTTCTTCAGGTTGGTCTCGTGTATACGAGCGAAGGACTTGGTAATGATAGCCTTTCCACCGAGGTGTCTGGGCTCGAGGGCGGCGTGCTCTCTGCTGGAACCTGGGGCTACGGTGAGCAATGGATCAGGATAAAGATAAGACAAGGAGAATAAGGATGAGGGATAAGCACGAGAATGAGGGTAAAGATAAGAGGAGATGAGGATAAAGATAAGGACGAGAATAAGAAAGATAAGGACGAGAATAAGAAAGATAAGGAAGAGAATAAGAAAGATAAGGAAGAGAATAAGAAAGAAGGAAGAGAATAAGGATGAAGATGAATCGAATCAGGCAAAGAAGACTTCACCTTCTCCGTAGTTCTCGTCTCCGATGACGACCCATCCCACACCCTTCTGCTTGTACTGTCTCGCGACGTCGGGTACGGCACCAAACTCGCCGGTGAACTGGTTTTTCACGGTGTTGGCCTTTCCATTCTCTGCGTTGGTAGCTCCAATCAGCAAGTTGTTCGAGATGTTGTCCAAGTGTCCTCTGTACTTCAACCAGGGTCCAGCCATCGAAATATGGTCGGTCGTGCATTTTCCCTTGGCCTTGATGAGCACCTGAAGGTCCTCCTGCACGAAATTCAGTGAAAATTCGACCGTCTACAACGCTCACGTAGTTCTTTCCGTCCCAGGCGGTGAATGCCTTGAGTTCTTGGAGTCTGTCGCTGCTGGCGGCAATCTTCACGGTGACGCCGCTGCCATCTTCGGCGGGCGCCTGGTAGGTGTCCTCTCCTGCGTCAAAGCCGCGGCTGGGAAGAGAATCACCAGAGGGTGGCTCGAATCTGAAGGGCTTGCCATCCTTGTCTACGAGCGTATCTTTCAGTGGGTTGAAAGACAGGCGTCCGGCGATGGACAGGGCAGTGACAATCTCGGGAGAGGTCACAAAGGCGTGGGTCGCCTCGTTACCATCGTTACGACGAGCGAAATTTCGGTTGTAAGAGGAGACGATGCTGTTGCGTTGACCCTTCTCTACGTCCGTTCTCTTCCACTGACCGATGCAGGGACCGCAGGCGTTGGCGAGAACTGCGAGTGTCATGACGGTGATGAAGATGAGGTCATGACGATCTCACCCTCTCCACCGATGGCACCGAGAGTCTCCATCTGTCCGTCTCTGGCGATGGTGGCTCTGATCTGCTCGCTTCCGGGTGTGACCATGAAGCCAGCCTTGCTCTTGACTCCCTTGTCGAGGGCCTGCTTGGCGATGGATGCTGATCTCTGCATGTCTTCGTAGGAAGAGTTTGTGCACGAACCGATGAGTCCGACCTTGATCTCGTCGGGCCAGCCGTTCTTCTTAACGGCCTCGGCCAGTTGAGAGATGGGTGTGGCGAGATCTGGAGTGAAGGGTCCATTGACGTGAGGCTCGAGAGTGTTGAGATCGATGTTGATGATCTGATCGTAATGAGCTCCCGCATCGGCCTTCAAAAAGTCCCTGGAGTCGTCAATCAACCTTTTCAACTTTGAATCGTCACTTGTAGTGGTTGGCAGTCTGAGCGATGTCGGCTCTGCCGGTGGACTCGAGGAATTCGGCCATGCGTTGGTTGTAAGGGAAGAAAGAGGTGGTCGCTCCGATTTCAGCTCCCATGTTGCAGATGGTGCCCATTCCAGTGCAGGACATGCTCTCGACTCCCTCTCCAAAGTACTCGACGATGGCGTCGGTACCTCCAGAGACGGTAAGGATACCGGCTACCTTCAAGATGACGTCCTTGGCGGAGGACCAGCCTGAGACGAGTGAGCGTGATGGACGTGATATGACATGATTGGAGATGATGGATGATGGTGACGTAAAGGTGGAAGAGGCTCACCGTTGAGCTTTCCGGTGAGGTTGACACCGATGACCTTGGGGGCCTTGAGTTCCCATGGCAGACCAGCCATGACATCGACGGCGTCGGCACCACCGACACCGATGGCGAGCATACCGAGACCTCCGGCGTTGGGTGTGTGAGAATCGGTACCGATCATGAGACCTCCGGGGAAGGCGTAGTTCTCAAAGATGATCTGATGGATGATTCCACTTCCTGGTTTCCAGAATCCCATTCCGTACTTCTGTCCGGCACTGGATTGTATTTAGAATATGACGATATGGAATGTGAAAATGGGAGAAAAATGTACCTGGCGAGGAAGTCGTATACCTCCTGGTTGGTGGTCTTGGCCTTAGCCAGATCCTTTGGTCCACCTTGGTAGGCCTCGATCAAATGGTCACAGTGGATGGTGGTGGGGACCCGGGTCTTAGGGAGACCGGAGGACATGAATTGGAGAACGGCCATCTGGGCCGTGGCGTCCTGCATGGCGACACGATCGGGTCTGAGCTTCAGATATGTCTGACCTCTGACAATCTGGAGTCTTCGTTTAGAACCTCTTCGAGATGGTGACGAGGGCCTATGGGTTGGTGACGTTGAAGAAATATTCACCTTGGTGGAGGTGGGGTCGTCCAAGTGACCGTAGAGGATCTTCTCGGTCAGGGTCAGGGGCTCATTCTTCGTCTGAGAGGACTTGTACTTCTCAAGGGTGCTGGCGATCTTATCGTAATCAATGTGTCCCTTGTCAAAGCGGCTCAGGCGAGCGCTGGGGGCCTTTCCCGTGGCAAAAGACCTTGCGTTGCTCTGTCACATTCTCAGCATCCACTTCTAACCTACCCCAATGACTACTCACCACGAGCGTTCTCTGAGTAGCTAGTCCAAGCATCTATAAAGGATCAGCTCGAGTCTGTTCGCATGAAGTTCGAGAGCTCCGCTCACCGTTAGTTGACTCTTCTGATCGGGTTTGAACAGTCCGAGAAAAAGATATCTCAGAGATGACGTCTTTCGGACTTTTAACCCCGGAGCTTGCTTTCTTCCGCCCTCGTTCGCTCTCCTTCCGATGAAGAGCTCCTCTCAGCCAACAGCTTCATCCTCAAATCCTTGTCTATCATGTCTTCTTTTTGTCTTATTTATCTGAAGAAGTCGACTTGTTCTGTGTGGACGATGAGAGCAGATGTGACGGATGATTTCGTTTCACGAAAATAACCTCTCAGACTTTGTGGAATTTATTTCTCATAATAATTATTGAATAGAACAATCCTTGTCCTTGTCTCCCTTCTCCTTCTTCTCTTTCTTCTCCTTCTTTCCTGAGACAGAGTCAGCCATGATGCAGCCGCTCTTCGCGTCTAAAGCTCACCCTTCTTCTCTGTGCTCTCTTCCTCTTTCTGGGGGAACAAAATGACTTTGACGGCCTCTTCGAACACCTGCGGGGTCTCAATTTCGACTTGAAATTTGGGACCTCCCACCTTGGCCAGACCCTCCTGGGTGAGTGCAGAGCATTCCAGGTATTTCTTGGCGCCAATTTTTCCCGCCAACATCCTGCCTTGCTCTTCGGTGATTGGCTCTTGTTGGTTTTCCTTCAAGTGGTTGATTGCCTCGGGTTTGTTTCTCAGATCGCTCTTCGTTCCTACGATGATGATGGGCGTGTCTGGCGAGTGCTCCGTGATCTCAGCGTACCACTGTTCGTATCGTCAACTCTCTTTCTCTCGTCCGGTGATATGATGGAGGGGTGGATTTGATATGGGAATGGAGATGGTGGAGGGTGGGGCTCACCTTCTTGTATACGTTGTGAAATGTCTCTGGGGAGAAAATCGAGAAGCAGATGAGGAAGACATCGGTACCGGGATAGCTGAGTGGTCGCAGACTGTCATATTCGTCCGATCCTGCACGTGATGAATTAGCCTTTATTTGTTTCTCTCGTTTTAATTCACCTGCTGTATCCCAGAGACCAAGATTGACCGGGTTACCCTCTACGATGGCATTGGCATTGTAGTTGTCAAAGACCGTGGGGACATACTCTCCTGCGTAGAGTCACGATCTTCTTCTATACATGTCTTCTATAAAGTCGAAAATGCAGTCGGTGTCACGAACAGATGAAATCGACGATGAGACGTAAGAAGGAGAATGAAAGCATAGGGGACTCTCGCGGATATCGAAACCGCTTCCCCTGCGGGGTTGCATTTCGAAAATCATCTCCCGATCGAGAGAGAGCATACGATGCGAACAGAGATGGGCTGCGAGAAGAATGATATTCACCTGGAAAGGAATTCGTGGTATAAGAGATGAGCAGACACGTCTTTCCAACTGAACCGTCTCCGACGACCATTACCTTGATGTCCTGACCCATACTGGAAGATTATGTAACGGTATGAGATGGAGAGTGGCGAGGGTGACCTACGGGCAAGATGTTCTAAAGATGCAGGCGGCTCTGCTATGTCGACGTTGTTTAGCGCCCGAGAAGAGCCAATTTAAATGATCATTCAGGGTTCGACGAACCTTAACAGCTCGCCTCACTGGGGCAACACCTTCCATGAGACACAGAAAGGATCATCGAGAGGTAGACGATGGGTCAGTGTGGAGTGTCTATATTGTAGATCGCAATCGATTGTGCTGAGATTGATGATGCAACCCGCGAAGCACGCTCGAAAAGGAAGGTGTGCGTGGAGCTCTGGATGCGGATGGAGGTGAAGAATTAGAGGGCTGATCTGATTCAGCCGAAGTGCTTCACGCACCACACTCCGTCGAAAAGATCTATACTATCTGTGATAGGGACAGATGGGCTCGACTGTGATCTCCACCATGCAGTCAGATCACGAACACAAGCTGGGACTCATTCCTCAGTTGTTGAGCTACCGTTCATGAATAAATTAGATGAACACATTCATTTTAAAGATCCATTGTAGTGAATTCAAAAATACGAAGAAATTACGCGTCACACCGATTGATGCTGAGATCGCTCAGAGTCAATCATCTGCCGATAAGAAGGAATATGTCTACGTTCACAAAGTCGTTACCTACGACAGCTAAACACCCACCTGTGCATGTGACCATACCTGAACATCTCAAGTCACACATTGACGAGTCTAAACTGTTCAAATTTTCTCCTTTCAACGACTGGTGGAACAATTTGGGAAGATCCGTTCACAAGTGAGTCATCGAAAATACATTATACACTCTACTAATCGACCTCTCTAGACATGAGAATTATCTCATCAAGTCAATTACATTACAGAGCGTGGATCTTTTCGGAAAACCACCCCATCAGAAGATCGGTTTCATCAAGTTCACCGCCGAAGTTACCGATCAAGAGTCGGGCGAGCATGTTCCCGGCGTCACCTTCATGAGAGGTGAATCTGTCCTCCTCTTCATCTTCCTTCTCACCTCCTCACCTCTCCACTATTTAACGAACCAATCAGGTGGTGCCGTTGGCATGTTGTGCGTATTAGAAGCTGAAGAAGGCAACGAAGGTGATCATCATCATCATCCACCTCTACACATCACATAGCTGACCTCCCCTCTCAGAACCTCAAGTCATATTGACCGTACAGCCTCGTATCCCCATGGCAACCTTTCGAATGGTGGAAATACCCGCAGGCATGGTCGATGAGAGCGGAAAATTCGCCGGCCAGGTGATGGTCGTCACCTCTTCACGCTCTTCGTAACGAGAGGGCCAGGCTGCGAAAGAACTGAAGGAAGAATGTGGACTAGAGATCGAAGAGAAGGAGTTGGTTGATCTGACCGAGCTCACGTTTCAGACGATCCGTGATGAAGAGAGGAAGGTGAGGGACATCATGATGCACGGACGTCAGATTGAAGGGACGACAGGAGGGTAGAGAGGGCGAAGGAGATGGAGAAGTCGATGCCGGTCAGGTGATTTTTTGGCGGGAAAATTTTGGCGGGAAAACTGACTCGTACAGATTGGAGTGTACACCTCCCCCGGCGGTTCCGATGAATTTCTCAGATTATTCTTGTACCGTAAAAAGCTACCCCTGCAGAAGATCAAGGAATTAGAGGGAAAACTCACGGGAAACTTGGACGAAGGTGGGTCACGTGATCAGATTTCGTGGTTGAGAGGGCGATAGGAGAGAAGATATCGTTGAGGTTGGTACCTCTAAAGACACTGTGGAGGACGACGAAAGATGCGAAGGCACTGGCGGCTCTGGCTCTGTGGCAGGGATTGAAGTCGGAAGGTCGTCTATAAAGAGGAGGCTTCATGATGATGGTGATGTGTGTGGTGATGACGGTGTCGGTGCTATGATGGATGATTCTCGTCGGGCTATCGTTTCGAGAGAGCTTGTCTTGTGATGTTGATGGAAAGGAACACGGTGGGGGCTTCTCAATCACATGCACGGATTAGACACAGAAAGGGAGAAGATGTTGAGTCACCAGTGTCTCCTCTCAGATCATGACCCCATGCGACATCACAGCGGGTGTCGTGTCTGATTGGTCCAATTTATTTCGCTCCCGATCTGAGATGAAGTCAGACATTGAGTTCTCCTCTTCGCAGCCGAATTCTGGAGTCTATCAATACAAGATATGGAGGACTGATACATTGCATCAGTCGAAGATCTTCTCTATATTAACATTGGCCACCATCGTATCGGCCATCTTCTTTCACAATCGATTGGGATACTGGTTCCTGATCGCAATTATATGGTTATTGTTCATCATGAACCGAAGAAGGAGCGTTAAAGAAGGTGATTTCCATCGATCCAACATTTGTGTCTCACATTTGCAGAAACCATGACAGTCATAGAAGATTTAGGAATTCAATTGGAGAGTGTCTCTTTTGGAGGAAAGAAGAGATATCGTTTCGTCGAGAAGGAGAAGATCAAGCAGGTCTTCATCAATGAAGCAGTTCAGACGTTTAGGATCGTCTCTTATTTGGCGTTCATCGTCAAGGGCGAGTCTAAATTAACATTAGCTTTCGAGGTGATGATGAACATGTGTTGCAGACGACATTTCATCTCATTTGACATCAGCACATCTTGCCTCCAATGAAGTCTCTGTGGCCGATGTATAAAGAGACATATAATGCAATGTCAATCAGGTGATGATTTGTGACGAGATGATCCCTGAGAATGCCACAGCCAAAAGAAGAAATCATAATCTGTGGACAGAACGAATAGAGACACATCGAGAAGAACATCATCTTCACCCGTGAGGTACAAAAACCGAAACTCATAAACACCTCCCTCCTCCACGTCGATGCATTCACAGACATAATCCATTCGACATCATCGAACTCTATCTACGATGCCATCGTCGTGTTGAAGCTGATGAACTCATCTTCTATCTGCACGCATATGTCACGTGACAATCCTTGTAATCAAATCTGTAATTTCTCCCAATTTGCCAGGGCGTGACCCCTGGAATCTAACACTTTCCCCTCACGCCAAACCACAAGCAACACCAACATCATCATGTCGAACTCCAAACCCAGCCGAAACGCCGCCGAAGAGAAGGTGAAGAGGATGGAAAATGGGGTGGACCTGACGTCGTGCGACAGCAACAACCAAAGGTTCAAGATACGAAGAACAACAAATCCACATTAGGTAGCACGAACGCCGACGACGGAGGTGTTCAGGTGTCTGCCAAGTATGACAATACAAAGTGAGGAGACTCTTCCCATCTTCTATCCACGCACCTCTTCTCACTCTCCCCGTTCTGCATCGTCTATATACGTGCGACGTCTAAATGCAAGTGCTGACGTATGATACAGGAAGCAAGCCCAACAAGACAGCACCAGCGGCTCCAACAAGAAGCCATCCGGTGCACAGAAGGACGACTCAGCTGGAAAGAAGCCCAGCCAAGCCGACGTGAGTCCATTCTCCAATCTCACAGAACATACGCTCATTTTCACCAGCCCAAGACGACTCCCAGCCAGCAACAAGCCAGCAAGCTCGGAAAGGCCACGAAGGTCGAGAACGCAGGACAGAGCGCCAACATCAACGCCGACGATGGAGGTGCTCAAGTCGATCCCAAGATCGACAACACCAAGTGAGTCTCTATCCTCTATCCATCTCATCCTCCCTTCATCTTTCCATCGGATGCATTGTCAATATCCAGATCTAATGTTCCATTAGGAAGTCTGCCCAGCAGACCAGCACCAGTGGCTCGAACAAGAAGCCCGCTGATGCCCCCAAGGACGACTCAGCTGGAAAGCAACCTCACAGCGAGGGAAAGAACAATCTGAAGCCCATCATCAACCAGAACCCTGAGGAGAACACGGCACCCATCAAGGCCAAGTTGTAAGCTAGAGATCTATCCAGTGGGATGCATCATCTTGATAATAGATATATGAAATAGGAGATTGTCCTTCACCATCATGCGATCGTGTGGGTCGTGATCATGGCTTTGGATGTGTCTATCGATACGTCTCTTCTATCTGTCTTCTGTTTCATGCAACATTGTTCGTCATCATCATCAACATCGTCACACAAACAATATAGAAGACATCGTGCACTCTGCTCGTCATCTCCACTTCACTCCGTCTCATCACAATCACATCATCTCCTCTCTTGAAACGTGAATACTTGTACTTTATGCTATATCCTCTATCTCTGAGCCTGAAGTGCTTCCACCTCTTCGCACACTTGGTTCATGTTCGGCCTCATGTCTGAATCGACGCTGAGTATCTTCTTCAATAGATCGTACATGGCGCAACGGGGGATGGTGGGTAGAATCATGGACTTCATCATCAGCGCGGCGACTTCGTAGACGGTCATCGTGGGATAAGGCTCTTGACGAGTGATGACTTCGATCATGCAGATGCCGTAAGACCAGACTGTCGGCTCATCAACATCGATCACGATGAACCATCTCCTCTAGTTGTGAACGATATCGTTGTAGAGAATACAACGTCATATTTTGGTGAATATCGCACGAAAAGACTCACCGTCACACTTTGAATTGTACTTGTGAGTCAAGAAACATTCGGGGGCCATGTGTCGAATGGGCAACGCCGTGCCGTGGATCGTGTACTCGTCGTTGGGGCTCAGACGGCTCAGACCAAAGTCCGTGATCTTCGCAGTCAATCCTTCACCCAACATGACGTTACGTGCGGCGAGGTCTCTGTGTAACACACCCTCTTGATGCTGTCATGCACGTGAGATATAGACTTCGAAGGGGTGTCTCACCAGATGATTGAGGCCCCTGGCTATGCCCATGGCCAAGTGAAGGACTTGATCGGTCGTGATGGTGACGGGAGAGTGGATGAGGTCGTACAGAGATCCATTTGGAATGAACTCCATGACTAAGCTGAGGGGATCTTCCACCACACCGTAGAACTGGACGAAGTTCAGAAGATGTTTCGTTTGAATGAATGATATTCACCGCGACGATGTTGACGTGATTCTTCATCGCGATCATGAGAGAGATCTCTTGTAAGAATTCCTTCGGTACCACTTCTGGATTCACTTTCTTCACGGCGACGGGGGTGGCCCTCCAGATTCCCGCCAAAACGACGCCGAAGGCTGTACATCGTTACTCTCCCCCCATTCGAATGAGACTCACCTCCTCTACCCAGCTCCTTCTGTATGGTGATGTCGTTCCACTTGATAGGGATGAGACTCAACGAAGCCCACGGTGCCACTTCTTTTCCGATATCGAAGGTGGCGTAATTGTCCTTCGAGATGTACTCTGGGTTGATGGGTGGGGCAGAGGGAGAGTTTGATTGGGTGAAGATACTGATCTCGGTGAGACTCTCGTTGTGCCTCCTGCGACGGAGGGCGAGGAGAACGAGGAGGATGGTGAGGAGAAGGAAGAGGAAACCACCGACGGAGGCGCCGATGACGATGGCGTAGAAGGTAGAGGTGTTAGTGGGAGAGACGACGGCGTAGTCGATTGGAACGGTGGTGTTGGCGATGTTCGAGGATGAAGGAATCTGTTATTGATGAATTGATGACAGGATAGAGTTTCTCTATAGAAGAGTTCGTCATTGAAGGGAACTGACCGTATTTGAGTTCGAACCGATACTCTGGGTGGAGTGTGTTGAGGAGATTGAAGTATCAACTGAAGATGATAGCGATGACGGAGACTCGGTCAACGGTGATGTTCTCAAAGAGGTAGTTGGCGTAGTGGAAGTTGATGACATGGTTGGATAGGTAGAGTTCTTCAATGAATTGGATGGGTTCATCGTATCGGTGCCAACTATGGAAGGATACGGAACGCTGGATGAGCTGGGTATGGAGCTGAATGTGGAGCTAGATGTACCACTGGAGGATGTGCTTGATGTGACACTGGACATAATACTTGAGGTCGTGCTGGGGGTAGTACTGGAGGGGATGCTAGAGGACGTACTGGATGTGATGCTCGAGGACGAGCTGGGTGTGGTGCTGGAAGCCGGGCTGGATGTGGTGCTGGAGGTCGGGATGGATGTACCAGACGTGGTACTAGAGGTCGTGTGAGAAGCGGTGCTGGATGTGGATGTGAATGTAGTTGGAAGTATTGTCGAAGAGGAAGAGGACGATGTTGTGGGCAAGGGAGGCTGATGACTGAGTACTGAGAGGTAAGCGTCGTATGCTCCAGCACTGCGGCGAGATCCTTGGAAAATGCCCAGAGTTGATCCCGCGGCACCGATTCCGGTAGCGTTGATCATCACCGCTGCACCAATATCATCCTCCTGGGTGGTACCAAATTGATTGATGGAAATCATCGATCCGTATGGATCCATCTCCATAACGAAGATATCGGTAGTATTGTTGCCGGCGTTCGGAGATGATGTGAAATTCCCGGTAGTCGTCCCAAGGCCGTATAGATAACCATCCGAATAAACTATCACCCTGAATCGATCATCTCCTGGTGTCCCATACGTAGATAATACGTTCGAATATGCAGGCTGAGAAGCTGTCATGACTGCCACAGCAGCGTCGAATCCGGCTGTACTGGTGTAAGTGTATCCTATAACTGCGATACTATCGTCGGTGGAGATCACACTAGAGGCGAAGTCATCCCCGGACTGACCAAATTGAAAGTATCTGACGACTCCTCCATTGTTTGGATTGATGATGATTACCAGCATATCGTAGCCTCCGGCGTTTGAACTTCCTTGGTAAGAGCCGTTCGTCGATACCGCCACAGCCAATACATTGTCTGACATAATGTATGCTATGCCCGCGGAAAGGTCTGCTTGTGTAGTCCCCAATGTCGACGTCCAGAGCAGACTGCAATCAGTACTGTTCAGCCTCATAGCCCAGACGTCGCTGCTCCCCCTCGTTGGGTTCCCGAACCAGATCTTGGAAAGGGTGTCCCCCGTGAGATAAAGATATTTTCCAGAGGCGATTATACCCGACGCAGTATCGGTGGCATTTGTCCCATACTGCTTGTAGTACAACAGGCCTCCGTTGTTGTTGTATGCGGCTACAAATGGGTCGAAATCTCCTTCAAGTCCAGAGCGGGAGTTGCCAGGAAGAGTCCCCTTGGTATGGCCCAGCACGAAAATAGTTTGATTGTTCGGAGAGATGGTGGCTGACACGCAGATGTCACTGAATGTGGTACCGAATTGCATCGCCCAGGTGATGACGCCGTTATCGTATCTACGGATGAAGCAGTCTTCAGATGTAGAGTTGCGTACTTGACCAGAGATATAGAGCTCTCCACTAGAACCGACTGTCAAGCCAGTCGCCAGCTCATCTTCCGATCCTCCAAATTGTTGAAGCCATACAGGATGCGTTATATCATATGCTTGAGCCAGAAGGAAGCACACCAGAAGAGCGGGAGCGAGATGCATGCAGGCTTTTGTGATATTCGAAAATAGGCCGTTGGCTTCGCTTATCCCTCTGGATAATCCGGCTGATCTCGGAGGATAATTATTAACCGGAATTTTCTGACGGTAAGCGCGGGAAGTCTCCCCGGGCGGCCTTAACAGTGAGAAGAAGACAGTGTAAGAAGAGGATAACGTCAGTTCATCCTATATTTATTCAACTGCCATCTCCTCCAGTAGAGCACAGATCGAGGACATAGAAGGGCGAGATGATGGATCAGTATCGAATGTTTCCTTGAAGATTCGATGAAACGAAGCGGACTCTTGAGGTACCGCAGGAGATAGGAGACCCTTGAGCATCAGTGTTGCTACTTCATACACAGACATCCCTGGATATGGATCTTCTCTTGTGATGATCTCAATAAGAACAATACCATATGACCATACTGTGACTGGTCAAATGGTGATTAACGAAAGGTGTCCACCCACCGTCGCTCTTTGTGGTATATTTGTGAGTGGTGAAGCACTCGGGTGCCATGTGACGTATCGGAAGGGCTGTTCCGTGAATGATGTACTCGTCATTGGGACTCAGACGGCTCAACCCAAAGTCACTGATCTTGGGGCAGAGTCCCTCTCCTAACAGAACGTTTCGTGCTGCGAGATCTCTATGGAGGATTCCTTCCTGGTGCTATGTATGTAAGTTTGAATCTATCTACACCGTCTCACCAGATGATGTACACCACGGGCTATCCCAATGGACCACTTCCAGATCAATTTGTCATCTATCGATCTCGATGATCTTAGATAATTGAGAAGAGATCCGTTAGGAAGATACTCCATCACTACACATAGCGGTTCCTCCACCATTCCATAGAACTATATAACAGATGAGAATACAAGTTGAAACAACAAGTGAGATCTCACTGAGACGATGTTGATGTGATTCTTGACTTGTATCATGAGAGTGATCTCGTCCAAGAAGGCCTGAGTGCTCGTACTCGTGCTCATCTCCATCTTCTTCACAGCCACCGGTGTCGCTCTCCATCGAGCTTTCATCACCACTCCAAACGCTGTACAATGGTCAGCTATTGTGTAGATGTGCTCTTCACCTCCTCTCCCCAGTTCATCTAGGATCTGCAATTGGGACCACAAGATGGTGACACTCTTCTGAACCGACAGTCCCAGAGTGCTCATCAATGGGTTGGTGCTGTCCATCGATCCAGAAGCTAATAGCTCCTCATGTGATCTAGACATAGAGTAGTCTTGAATCTTGACGTCTCCAATCCACGGACCCGGTATGATCTCCCTCTGTACGAACGTTCTCTTGCGATTGGATCGAACACGGATGATGACGATGATGGCAGTGACGAGGAGTACCATGAGGACAGCCAGGGTGATACCTACGATAGCACCAGTTGATAACCGTAGAGAATGGGAATCTGAGGGAACTGAACTACCTTTGTCGTCGGGTTGTGTCGTGGTGTTGTCCAAGGGAGTGTACGTGGCTGGGGGTAACATCCCTCCTATGGTATCCTGCAAAACATATTAGATAAGAGCTGAATGAATCCAATCCCACATCGGCTTCTGTTTTCGTGGTAGTATAAGTTGCCGTTGTTGAATCCGCATTTGTACTTAGGTGGTTTCCTATTTCCCCTACTGTCTCGACAGACGTCTCCATCTCTGTTGTTGTCTCCTCGATTGTAGTTGAGTAAATCTCGGTTGTCCAGGCCCCCATTGTAGTCTGTGCTTCTGTAAGGGTCTGTCCTTCCGTCGTCGTCTGCGCCTCTGTTGTTGTCTGTGCTTCTGTAGATCCTTCCGTAGTCTGTACCTCTGTTGTAGTCTGCGCCTCTGTTGTTGTCTGCGCCTCGGTAGTTGTCTGTGCCTCTGTTGTAGTCTGTGCCTCTGTTGTAGTCTGTGCCTCTGTTGTAGTCTGTGCCTCTGTTGTTGTCTCTGCTTCTGTTGTGGTCTCTGCTTCTGTCGTTGTCTCTGCTTCTGTCGTTGTATCTTCCTCGGTTGTTGTCTCTGCAATAGTGCTGCTGTATACTTCTGTTGAAGTCTCTGCTTCTGTCGATGTCCAATCCTCCGTGGTAGATCCAGAAGGGATATCGACGAATCCCATAAGGTAAGCGTCTGGTCCTCCATTTGAGCCGTTGAAGGATCCGTACGTGTATCCACATATCGTATAATTTCCTGCACTCGTTGAGCTCCATACGTAATCGTTCTGAGGCGTTCCTATCTGGAACACCCAATCAGGATAGATGAATGAGGTTCCAGTAAATTGGGATGCGAAGATGTCCAGACCCCCAGCACTGTTCCCGCCTATGCTTCCATCTGTGTTCCCTGAGACTATGATTGACCTCCCAGAAGTGACCGCTGACTGAATCCAAGTGTTTCCACCGTCCGCAATGAAGGTATAGTTGTTATTGACACCATCGGAGACTGTGGAGATGAACCCTCCAGAGGAGAATCTGCCAACTAAAGTCCAAGAGCCTTCGTACGATGTAACGTCATATCCGATGTCAATGTCTGGGCTGCCAATTTGGATTCCGTTAATGAGGGCTCCGTTGATCGAGGAGAAGAAGAATGTGATTACATCCGTTGAACCCTGGTTGAGATACCCGCCGAAAGATCCTTTGGTTGATCCGGTAATGGCAACTTGAGTGAGGGCAGGATCATAATCCATACCGTACGGTTGATCGTCCTTTGAGGTGCCCGCCAGATTAGACCAGAGCATGGTGTGACCAGAGTTGAACTTACAGATCCAGATGTCGTACGTTCCCGCTGATCCTGAATTGGATTTACCGTACCATGTTGATCCTGCAGATTGGCCCGTTACGAAGAAATTTCCGGCTTCGTCCGATACAATTGCCGCGGAGGTGTCTCTTGAGGTAGTTCCGTATTGATAGTTCCATATCAATGTACCGTTGATGTCGTACTTGGAGAGGAAGGCGTCTTGATCGCTCCCTGTCCCTATCTTTGTCGCTCCTGACATTGTCCCCGTAGTCTGTCCGGTGATGTATATCGATGAGTCGACGACAACGAGCCCCCAACACTGATCGCTTCCAGAAGTGCCGAATTGTTGGATCCACCTCAATGTTCGCCCGTCAGCCGTAGTTGAGAGAAGGAAGCAGTCATTGGGGGGTATTGATGTTCCAAAATTCGGTCCGGCCACGCTACCTTATCTTAATCAGAACAAGGCCCGAGAACGGTGAGTATTTACCAGTAGTGTAACCAATGACATAGAAATTCCCCAAAGAATCAGTTGCCATCCCAGACGCGACGTCGGTCCCAGATGATCCAAACTGGTTGATCCAATCCATGGCCAATCCATGATATTGTCCCGAAACATGCAAAAAGAGAGAAACTGCCGTGATGATGAATATCACGCTCTGAGGATACATCCTTGAAGGTCCTAAATAAATAAAAGGTCTCACATCATGTCTCCTCTTATCCAGCCGGATAACGACAAACTGCCTTATCCTCCCAGATTTTCCGTTTTATTTCGATGTGGCACTCCATCATGCATCGTTCGGCTGCGATGTCGGGACGACAGCTTCCGTCTCTACCTCTCTCACGATCTTCTCTTCTTTCACTTCCGCCTTCTTCTCTTCGTCCTTGTGTATGATGGGCGATGGTGGAATCAGTTGGACCGAAGATCTCTGGGGGAGTGTGTCGAACCGTGAAGCTTGATAGACGACGATGGGAAGGGACAGAGAGAGGGCCGTGTAATAAGGAACACCGACCGTAATGACAAGTTCATACTTCCTCTCGATCTGTGCGATGGTGAGTCATCCGAGAGGAGATGAAGAGACGCACGAGAGAGCCGTTGGTGATGGAGGTGGGGATGTTGTTGGGGATGTCTATCATCAAGCTCTGTACATAAAATCCTTGTGGTGCTACTCCCTCACATATCTTTCCTGCTCTTCGATTCAGTCTCTGTCTTGTACGTGTCGTATGATAGAGGTGAGGTGTCATTCTTTAGAAGAGATGCTTCAGTGTTGATCATCCTTCGTGTCTTTGTTCTATTCATTCATGATGTCTATTTATACATGTACATTCTTCCTTCTCTATCTTCTATCTCTATTCTCAATTCTATTCTCTATCCATCTCTATTCTCTATCCATCTCTATTCTATTCTCTATTCTATTCTCTATCTATCTCTATTCTATTCTCTATCTCTATTCTCTATTCTAAATATAATCTTATTCTCATCCACAAGAGAAGACTCAAACGACTCACCAGCAACGACAGACTTTCTCACTTCAGCGACTTCCTTATTCGCCGTGTATCGATCGACATAGACAATCTCCACGTGAACTCCATCGAGTGCCCTGTTTGTACCGTTCATGACGGCCAATTTGAGTAGAATGAAATGTCCTCTGAAGCAGACACCCCCCTGAGGTACACTGGCTCGAACCTCTACGGGTCTCAGACCTACGAAGCTTGATTTGGATGCCTATCCATAGTGTAAGAGAAGGAGACAGGAGAGAAGGAATGAGAGGAGAGAGGAGAAAGAAGTAGAGAAGAAATGAGAAGATAGAAAAAGATATAGAAGAGAGAATAGAAGTGGAGAGAAGATAAAAGAGAAGAGAGAAGAGGAGATAGAGAAGGAGATAGAAGAGAGATGATGAAGGAGAGATGAGAAAGAAGAGAATGATCACGACAGAAGAGTTTGTCACTTCGATCGACACGAAGAAAGTAGAACGTGTGACATCAGATGAAGATGAGACATCTACATCATCTTCTATCACAACAGAGTGATGAAATGAATCGATTTCAACTGACGAATGAGAGAAAACTCACCGATTTCTCGATGGTTTCGAGTGGCACTTTAAGAGGATCGAATCTCTGGAACACTTGAAAGTCCAATTTAGAAGACAAGACCGACGTCTCCTTCCTCGACAGAGTCTTCGTCTCGGTTGTCTCATGAGCTGGCTCATCCGTCGTCGCTGTTGCTTGAGAGGTGCTGATGGAGTTCTTCTCTTCTTTTGATGGCGTCTGTGGAGTTGTAGATGCATCGGGAAGAGTCGGATGAGCCTCCGCGATCGATGATGATGGTGTCTCTGATGTGGACTCCTCTTTAGAGGGTGGGTTGATTTGGGAAGGTTCTCTCGTCTCTTCTTTTGGCCTCTCTGTGGTTGTCTCTTGTGTCGTCTGTTGAAGATGAGTCGGTGATGGTGATGGAGATGAGAGGAATCAAATGAAATAGAATGGTGAGTGTGGATGTTACGTACTGCAGGGGCGACAGATGATGAGATGACGTCGGGTAGCTCTACGGCGGGAGTCACTGCAATCTCCTGGACTTGTTCGGTCTCTCTGTTTCTGTCCATCAGGATAGATGTTGATGATGGGTCGAAGACGAAGATGAAAATGGAAGAGGGGAGATGATGGAGGATATGTTTACGATATAGACTCTCATGTGACTCACGTGATCTGATCTAAGGAAGCTGTGAGCTGATAGATGATCGATGCGTTGTAATTTCTAGACGTGATGGGATTGTAAGGCAAGCTAATTCCTGATAGAAAGGATGGGACGTTCACAGGGAGCGTGCCCGTCATTCCACTCTCTTCCATTGTGGATGGAAGATTCAGAGGTAGCTCTGCAGTGAAGTGGAACGTGTGCGTTCCATTCTTAAGAGTTTTTTTCTCGGTTGATGTCCAAACGATTTGACGATGATCCAAGATATCCTTCTTGTCTATATTTCCATCGAGCACTACTCTCTCTCGCCCTATGATCTCATCAGATGTTCGTTCGATGTGAGAGAAGAGGAAGTCGAGCACTCACCGGTCCAGTGCAGAGAGATCTGATCGAATTGAATCTCTTCTTGTTGAACCACCAGAACGATCACTGAGATGCTTTTAATCACTCTCATCGATTATGGAGAGTATCACCTCCAGATATCTTGTCTCCATGGGTGATGGATAGCTCGTTCAAAGAGAAGAACAAGAAATCCGGTGCCTTGTAGCTCTCTGTTGCCTCTTGTGTCATAATCGGATGTGCTGACGAGGTGCGCAAAAGGGTGGTCTACAAATATAAAGCCGTGTGGGACACAACACAAACACATGCCGGAAGAGAAGAAGAGGTATCTCAACGTAGAACGAGAAGAGAGGAGGAAGAAGAGGAGAGCTGTCGATGCATCACATTCCATTGTCGTTCATCACCTGAAGGACTCGAGGTCACAGAGGATCCTCTGGCTCTTGGAGGAATTGAGTGGGGTCTATCGCACAAAGAGATGTCGACTGATGATTTGTCGTAGACTTACCCTACAGCATCAAGCATTACGAGAGACAAGCGAATGAGATGGCACCTGCCGAGTTGAAAGAGGTGATCACATTTCTCATCGACATGGAGCTGCCAAATCGTCTCTTGCACTTGATGTTTGAAAGAGAAGAGGGATAGAAGATGAACGTGCGACAGATCCATCCCTTGGGTAAATCTCCCGCCATCAGTGACGGAGACCAAGTGGTCACCGAATCAGCCTGCATCGTAGACTTTCTCATCGACAAATACGGAGGAGGAAAGTTCATTCCAAAGCGAAACACGCCCGAGTACCAGAGGTGATCACTTCTCTCATCATCATGCATCTCCATCTCGTGCATCATCCTTCATCGATCAAATTCTCTTTTTCATCCAACATGAGAGAATCGAACACATCGTCTCATCAACGAGAATCCATCATCGAACGCGATGATCTCCATCCCATTTGCATCCGACATCACATCCCTCACCTCCATCAGATACAACTACTGGATGCATTTCTCCGAAGCGAGCGCCGTCACTCACCTCGTCCAGCTGCTCGTCTTCGACACCATCCAGAAGCAATCTCCCTACCTCATCTACCCCATCGTCTACGGCCTCTTTGCCACCGTTAGAAGAGGTTACCTCTATCCAGAGATCAAGAAGGTCATGGATTACGTCGAGAGGGAATTAGACAAGAGCACGTGGCTGGTGGGCGATAACATGACTGGGGCCGATGTGATGATGAGTTTTCCCGTGGAGGCAGCGAGGGCGATCGGGAGGTTGCCTGCAGAGAAGTATCCAAATTGTGATGCCTTTCTGAAGAGGATACGTGAGAGGGAGGCATATCAGAAGGCGTTGCAGAAGGGAGGGGAGTATGCTTATGCGAAGGCGTGATGAAGAGATGGGAGGAGATAAAGAATCGAAGATGATGAAGGTGTCGTCATGAGAGGGGTGGATGAGAAGGAGAAGAGAGGAGGGAGGATGTGTGGGTTGCTATGAGATAGAAGGGGGCTGGAAGTCAGATATAAAGCTCGTCAAAGTCAGAGACGAAGCAGCTCTCTATGGACTATACTCTATCGTTAATGCTCTCGCGTCCTATCTCTTCGTCTATGAAAAATCGATGCAGAATACAGAGAAGATGAGTCATGTAAGAGGCTCGGGGCTGGTGTGTGTGTTTCAGCGAAAAGAGAAAATATGAAAAATAAATGTCTGGAAAAAAAACACAAACCGCCAGCACATCACGAACAAAAAGCCGACGACATGGTCAACTGGACTGGCGTTAAGAGGACGATTTTTCGCTCCATCCACTGGATTCTCATCATTCTCACCGTTTTCGTTCTGATATCTCTGATTGTGAGTCAACCGCATCAAGACACAAATCCGCTCCCATTTCAACTCTCGAGACGACGTTCTGATTCTTTAAAGGTCGGCTCAATCGTTATCTTCGTCGCTTCCATCGTCCAAGACAATTTCCCCAATGTGGGTGAAAACTTCCCCAGCCCATCCATCGAACACTATGGATACAATTTCCCAAACACGGACTGTAGCAACACCAGTTGGTTAGAGGGAAATCGTCCACTCCGCTTCAAATTCTTCAACACCTCGGCCAATGATCGGTACCGGTACGTCTCGATCCATCTTCTCCTCTCCATCGTTCTCATCGAGAGGATAGATATCAATACTGTGCTTGGCCCAAGGGAATCACGGCATGGAGAGCCATCACGAGTTTCATTTCCTTCATCGTCTCGTGGATTCTCGTCGGTGTTCTGGGTGCTCGTTCTGTGGCCAGCGACTCCGCAGGTATCTGGCAGGACCCCCGAAGAGTTCTCAAATTCATATCCTTTTCCATCATTTCACATCACGGAACATGATCGATTGTCTTTGACTCGAACTCACCTCATGATCCCCGTCATCGGTCTGATGGCTCTCTGGTTCATCATGATCATCGCCGATGGACAGACGTTACGTGTGTCTGCCGCATGGTGCTACGACTACGGACCGCTCAAGGGCTTCGACTGTGACATGCTCATGTTCATCATGGTCGTTCTAGTGGATGCCGCCATGTTCCTTGTATCGGTGAGTCTGACGACACAGAGAATCGAAACCAATGTTATAACTATTACTATCATCTCTCAAATAAGAGAAACATTTAACATTCCTTATCTCAATATCCTTCTCTCCATCTCATCTTATATCAATCTCACCTCTGCATCATCCATTCAATTCATCTCTATATCCTTTCTGTTTCATCGTTCGACTGATGAATGACCAGACCATCCTGCTTGGCATTCTCATCCTACGTAAGAAGAGAGTCTTTGAGAGATACATGCAATTGGATGAGGAGGATGATCTCCCCATCTCAATGAAGAGAACCGGTCGCAGCACCAGCGCGAGTGAGTGTAGACAAACGAAGCGTTGTAGACTCACGACATGGACAGAGAAGAGTTCTAAATTCAGCAAATTCACGCGTAAGTGAGCGTACGTGCGTGTATAGAACTACTATTGACTATAAAACGACAAATTAAACTTCCCTCTTTCTCTTTCTCTCCTTTGTCTTATAAAGAGAAGCCTCTATTGATAACCCTCTATAGATAAGCCTTGATAGATAAGCCTTTATAGATAGTTCAACCTTTATAGATAAGCCATAGATAAACCTCTATAGAGAAGCCTTCTTCATCTCTTCTGCCTTCTCCTTCACATTGTCTTCGATCGTCCGTTGCGCGAAATCTTGACACCATTCGTTGTCTAAACCGGACACCTTCTTCAGATCCTCCTCCCCTGAAGAAGGTCACGATCTCTATCATCGAAATGGAATCTCACGAGAGAAGGGAGAGCGCCCCACGTACGCTTTATCTTCCGCACAAGTCAAGGCGAAGACACTGCACTTCTTCTCCTTATATCTCTGTCTGCTCTCTTCTACGCTGTATTTGTGAAGCGTGAATGTCGTACCTTTGTTGAACGTCTTAGAATGGATGTTTGTGTTCGTTTAGATGTGACTCACCCAACTCTCTCTCGAAGAGATGTACCACGTCGATCATTCTCTTGACGTCACCACAGACTCTGACCTCTGCATTCTCACTCTTTGGATGGGATAAGGCGGAGGCGACGAATCTACCGATGTCTGGTCTCGTCGTCCAACTGACGTATTGCTCGCCTCCTGTTCATCGTGTCATCACGATCGCCGATCATGATGATGGTGATGCGGAGAGAAGGTATCCATGAGATGATGAAGATCAGAGTGATGTGATGGGTTACCTGCTTCGAGATCGGCCGTCTTGTCCTCTAAGCTGAAGCCGAAACCAGACCTCTGCGTGATGAATTCATTGAAATAACCAACGAAAAAGAAGGTGTGGCTCATCACATCCTTCACCGTCTCCAGGTGATCTTTGATCTACAACGAGTCAGGTCCATCGACCTCCTACCCCAAACTATAAAATAGAATAAATGTGACGCACCTTGATCCTTGCATCTTGAAAAGCAGAGATGGGTGGGTGAGCTGGAGCCGTCCCAAATTCATTTGGGACCCACCTGATGAGTTGAGTCGTTTACATGCGAGATGATGTCACCTCTTCACACCGCATTGTACGGCGGTATCGATGTGCTTCTTCTGGGTGTCTATATCTGCTGGGGCGAAGGAGGGGGCTAACGAGATGATGATGCCTCCGTTCAGAAGAGTGAAACCTTCTTTCAATTGCTTCTCGTCTGTATAATCGATCTCGTGGATCTTGGCTCCTGCGATCATCGTGAGATCACCGTGTGAACGATTCGTGCATCAGACTCCACCTTTCGATTCAAACTCTTTCAACAAGTCGCTCTTCTGTCCTTTCTAATTATCGTAAATCCTTCAATCATATTCGACGATGTCTGCTCACCGCCACCGTATCACTTCTGGTAAAGACGTAGACCTTGAACCATTATTCATCATAAGATGAGATGAAACTAACACGTACCTCTTTGAAATGCTTGTTGTCCAGAAGTGCTCTGACGATCTCTCTACCTAGATTGCCCGAACCTATTCACGTGTGAACCATTTTCTCACAAATGTTCCCTCTACCTCCTATCACTCCTACTTTAGTCAAACTCATGTCTCTTGATTCTGTAATGTGACGCCTTCGTCGGTCCAAAAATTTGGGCGAGATCTCCTTTTGATTTTGTTCTTCGTACTTTGTTCATCGAGCGTCTTCCATCTGAGACTGGCGAGCGACGTCACTTCTATTCATTCTGAAACTCTTTGTAAGTCGTCATTGCACAGACAATTCACGAAAGGTCAAAGACGACGGCATGGAAAATGTTTGATTGATCATCCTCAATCAACATCAGCTGTATAGATATGAACAGAGGTAAACTAGACGAACAGAAGAGAGACCAGATTGATGGATGAATTAGTACATTATATCTTCATGAAGTCGTGCAGCTCTTTCAAGGCAGCCGCCTGGCTCTGTGCTTGAACCGTGCCAGTCCAGCCCAAGATGGAGCCACTCAAACCTTGCGTCTAAAACATGCGTCAACCAACATGATACAGATGAACAACATGTTCGAGTGTGCAATCACCTGAGAAGCCCAGGTCCATGGGTCGAATTTGTGAGCGATGCTGATGATCTTCCCGTCTTTGAATTCGAAAGAAGCCTCGATGTGGTTGCTCAACTTTTTGTCTTTCTCCAAGTAACTGAGATCGAAGATGGCGACACCGACCAACTTGGTGGTCACTTGTGCCGTTGTGTCTTTTCGACGATTGTAACCACCGAAGAGGGGATTCTTTCGAACTATTTGGATATCAGATGATAGCAGATGTCAACGAGGGCACCTGTTATGTCATGTTCTTCAACAGAGACATCATCGCATGTGAGGTGGAATCCGGGTCTAGTGGACCAGTAACGCCACAGACCGGCCACTTCGGGGCCCTTTAGACACTCATATATCGGATCAGATAGTTCGACTTGTGTTTCATCGGTAAGAGCCACCATCTCATGATGCTTTCCAGCCGCAAATGCGGTGAAGAACTGCTCCAGCAGTTGATGGTATTGAATGGAAGGATCGTCTGACATATCTCAAGCTCTCTATTCCTCCAGTCAGAGGGTTCACACGTTCCTTCTGTCACCTTGACCTCCCTGACACTCGATGCGGAAGATGATGAGGCGTGTGTCTGTCTTCTCTTCCTCTACAAGTCAAATATCATTTTCTAATTCCCATTTAAACTTTTTTCCTCCATCATGACATCACATCTCATTCACAAGTCTCACACACTTCTTTATATACTTAACCATCTTGTCCAAACTGCGACGTAAACTTGACAAATTCTCCCAGGTCACCCTCTGATACCGACGGACGGTTCGACTGCAAAGACCTCATGAAGTCTCTGAATGAGACCTGCTGCACGGCCAACTTACTTCCCTCGATCTCCTCCCACGTCATTTCGATCGCCCCAGGTGCTCCAGGACTGCATGGCTCCAGCTTACCCTCCGCCGTCGGCTTAAAGTGTGTGGCCAGCTGCAGCGTTCGAATGGGCTGCATGATGGCGTCCTTCACCACGATGGATATGTCCGAGCCAGAGTACATGTCTGTAGACTTTGCCAGCTGCTTAAAATCGTCGGGGGCTAAGGTGTTGGGGATGGTGCCCAGGTGGATCTGAAACATCCTACCGCGAGCTCCCTCTTCAGGCAGAGGGATGTAGATTCTCTTCTCGAATCTATCGAAGGTGAGTGTGTGTCGGTTTCGGATGGATTGGAGGATGGATGGTATAGACGTGTGCACCTTCTGCGGACGGCAGTATCGAGTAACCAAGGAAGATTTGTCGCGGCTAAGACTAAGACGCCTTGCATGTCGTTTCCAACACCTGTCCAAGTTTAGTGTTTCGAGTGGAAAGACAAAGTTGTCACCGTTCATCTGAGTGAGGAACTCTGTCTTGATTCGCCTGGCCGATTCAGACTCGGAATCACTTCTCTGACTGCAGAGGGAATCGATCTCGTCTATGAAGACGATGCTCGGTTTACTCTCTCTCGCCATCTCAAAGAGTTGTTTGACCAACCTGCATCGTGTCATCTTCATCATCGTCACGCGTTTGGAGGACGCATGCGAAGGTGGACGTCTCACCTCTCGGATTCTCCCTGCCATTTGGAGACGAGTGCAGATGAAGAGACGGAGAAGAAAGTCGAGTTGGCTTCTGTTGCAACTGCCTTTGCCAAGTAAGATTTACCAGTACCGGGTGGCTGTGACACGATCAGCATGCGAACAGATGAGATCTCGATGGAAGATGTGTGATGGGCGATACGATAAGAGAAAAAGAGACGTGATGAAGAGGGAGTGAGATGATGGTGATGCTTACGCCGTAGAGGAGGATACCTCTCCAGGGTGTCCTTCCATTCTCGAACAGCTGTGGGAATTTGATGGGAAGGATGACTGCCTCCTTGAGAGCCTCCTTGGCACCTTGCAGACCCGCCACGTCATCCCACTTGATGTTGGGCTTCTCCTTTAGAATGATGCCTGTATCATGGATGAATATTCAGACGACAGAGTGTACGAACTGGATAAGGCGTCCTTGTATTTCTTGGTCTCATCGTTGTCTTCGCTCTCTTTCCTGTTCGAAAATGTGAGATTGACGTGAAAGGTTGTAAAGATGTCTGTAGGCGAATGGACTCACTTTGCACCACCACCGCCTCCAGAGGGTACACTCTGTTTCTGTTGACTATCGATCAATGTCTTCAATTTCTCCGCCCTCGTCATATATTCCATAACCTTGTCCTTAATCGTCTGCTTCATGCGAGGGTTCTTCTCATCTGATTGACCACACGTCAGGAGATGTGAACTCCATATCATCAGTCTCACATTTGATGGCAGTCATAAAGTATTCCAAGGAGAGTTGATATAAGCGCAATGCTTCTGGATACTCCTTTGCATTATCCTTCTCTGTGGCTTGCTGCACGAGCGTGATGGCCCTCTGCAGAAAGTTTCCATCGGTCATGTCTACGAGCTTTCTGGTTGCACGTAGAGGAAGGTGGTGTCCTGAAGGAGATGCAGGGAGATCTTGAGCTGGGGTTGTTCGCGGGAAGAAAAAATGGTGCGCATCAACGCGATTTCATTCATAGAAAGTCCTCGCAGCCACCCAATCCATTTCATTGAACCCTTCTTCTAAATCACTGTTCGTGTCCATTTAATGCCATGCGCGCGTAGCATTAAGGCTGTTGATGTGCAATTCTGTTCCATCACATGTGAAAAATTGGCAGGTAACATTGAACGAATGGTGTGCTGTGATGGTACGACAACAGAGTCAAAATGCCTTGTACATCTCGTTTCATAAAATACATTCAACCGCGAACATCCTTTCATTTCTTCTTCCATTCATTCTCAACAGTCTTGTCCTTCTCAGATATTTAAAGCGTATAACAGGGCGGCTTGGTCATCCGATGATGTCACTGCATATTTACCATCCCTATCCTCTCCATCAGCACCCCATCATCGTGACGATCTCGATGTTCGAACACTCACGCTGTGATGGCCATATCTAAGATGACATTCTTGTGTCCTCTCAGTGTCTTTACGTTGTCTCCCGTTCTACAGTCCCAAAGCTTGACCGATTTGTCCAATGATGAAGTCAAGAGGATGTGAGGTGATGTCGGATGCCACTGCACTTTGACTACTCCTTCCTGTGTGGATATCAGACATCATCAGCGTTGCAGATGATGATGTCACCTCGTGCAGGCCGGAGGTTCTGAGTTGAAGCGTGTTGATGTCCCATACGTTCACCTTCTTGTCCAGCGAGCCTACATCCATCACGATCCGAACGATTAAAATAGAATAAAATGCGATTTAAAATGCACACGAGATATGTGCATGTGAGATAGAGCGAAGAGATGAATCACCTGTAGCAGCGAAGGGGAAGGCGGCGCAGAGAGAGACAGACTCCACGGCGTCTTCGTGACCGTCGAAAGAGCCCAAAATTTTTCCATTGCTTACGTTCACCAACTTGGACCCCGTATCCATAGACCCTACACTCCTCATCAGAAAAATAAATTCATTTGCGAGATGATTTAATCTCTTCATCGCACGCTGATGAAGATGTGATTATTGTATAGAAGACAACACGTCGATTGTCATGGATGATGAAGGTGAAGAACGTACCGGTGAGGAGAATGGCTGGATTCTGAGGGGAGGAAGAGAGAGATAAGATGTCGGCCTGGTGGAACATTTGACCTTGGAAGGTGTGTGTGCATTGAGATGTCTTTGGATCCCACACTCTCACCGTGGCATCACTGCTACCCGTCACGATGGTCTTACCTGCATGATGTCATTCATCGTAATCATCACAATCATTCGTGACGGATGTTATAACGGATGGATAAGATGGCCTCACCGTCTGAAGTGAATAGACCGGTGTTGACGGCACCTCCGTGTCCATGGAAAGAACCCATGCACTGTCCGGCAGATGTCCACATCCAACAACTGGCATCAGAAGATCCGGCCAAGATGATGTTACCCTTTGTGTGCCAAGTCAACCATTCGATACCTTTTCCTCAGTTTCAGACGGAGATCACGTGGTGATACATGAGAAAACGTTCGAGAGATGTGAGATGTTACCTTCTGAAGGACCTTCTATCGATTTGATCAGAGTGCCATCGGCTACGTTCCACACTTTGACGGTGCAGTCGTAAGAAGCGGTGGCCAAGAGGTTTCCTGCAACATTAAACTTGACGCACGATACGGTGTCTGTGTGGCCGGTGAACTCTTTGATGGTCTGTCCCGTCTTCATGTCCCAGAGAAAGGCCTTGTCATCACCTTTCGATCGATCAGAAGCGGGAGGGAGAATCAGAATCACCTCCGCCTGATGCAGCGATCTGAGTTCCATTAAACGTGGCAACGTCAACCGAATAGACAGAATCTGTGTGGCCTTCGAAGGCGGATTCTGAATCATCTACATCCTCCATGTTCGACGCCTCCTGTTGACCTTCTTCTTCTTCCTCTCCTTCTCTCTCTACGATGATACCGATTCCCATGCTCTCCAACTCGGATTCAGTTTCCATGAAGGCGTGCTCTTCATCATCAGACAGGCTCTGTGATGGCTGAGTCAAGTGTGAAAGAAAGGTTGGAGAACTCTCACATTCATGTCGTCCTCTACGTGCTCCTTTCCATTATCCATTTTAGATTCTGACACAGATTAAGTCGATGATCGCCGAGTATGTTAATCTTCGATGAATGATAGAGGTGATGCTCACGTTGTTGATACGCTCGCGCAATGTGTCGCACGATCTCATCTCACAAAATTCCCCGAATCCTAATCCACAAACAACCAGCCCATCTCATCTTCAAAATTCGTTAAGCAACGACACGATCACAAAACAAACACGAAGAGAAACTGTCGTCTATGTACATGAACTTTATGTGGTGGTACGATGCGTCCGTCTGAACCTGACGGTTTCGATGCAAAGTTACATAGTAGATTGTCATCCTCTGAATTCTGATCCCTCTCTGCTAAGCTTGTTTCTCTTCTTGGCTTTCGTGTCGTGTACGAGCTCTGGAGAACGCAGCCTTGTTGCAGGGGTTACCTTCATCTCGATCGTGTGAAGTGGTCAGCGTGTGCTGAAGGTAGTGGTACGGCCCTATTGTCTAGACAAGAGCTAAAAGCTCGTATGGCCTTTCTGGTGCGAACCAGATGAAGAATGAGCAATGAAGGGTAATAACCTCGTGGTCCCCCCTTGGAGTCAACCAGCTGTTTAGCAACCCGAAGCACAGAAGTGGGTTTTTCGGAAGGCTTACCGAGAGATGTCACGTTTGTTACCGTGATACATAGACTGATTGAGCGTGTCATTTCGTGCCATTCAACCTCTCATTTCGACAAACACCCGATGAAGCCCAAAGCATTGATTCGGAGGTGAGATTCATCTGAATCAAAGTGAGATCTATAGATGGTATTCAGTCTTTCTCGTAAAAGGTGAGAAGACGTCATAGTGATACGTGTGAATAGCCACGTAGGTGGACTGTGTTGACATTCGAGGGAAAGTCTATTGACCCTTGTGGGGCAAGGGACAGATTCTCATGAGGAGACAGCACAAGCCAAGTGATTCATCAGAACATTGCGACTTTCACTGAAGGAAACATTCGTACTCTATCTCACTCCCCATCCTGACTTTTCTTTGACCCGATGGTCAGTGAACCTTACGTTAGGTGCGATCACCGCAGGGAGATGATGCACGAGGGATAGAAGATGCGACTCAACGTTGTCTCACATTCTCGCCACCACGTTGTCCAGCAGCTACATCGAAGTGGGCATCAGATTTCACAGACCATGACGCTGAAAGAGAAAAGGAGAGAACCGATGTAACGGGACTATCTTTCGATACGAGAGAGAAAGAGTCTTGTCAAGATTTCATTGTGAGATTTACAGGTCATCTCTAGCGAAGGGTCCGACGGGTTCGCCGATGAGACTGGTCTGCTTTCCTCTGGGCTCAGAGCTGTATCTCTCCTTGTGTTGAGGTCCAGGCTTAGGTCTCTCGCCACGCTTGAACGCATCGAGGATCTGCAACATGCATCAGACTCCATCTCGAATCATGTGATATCGATGTTGAGGGACTCGTTCTCACCTGGTTCGTGGTCTCTTCGGTGAGATCCTCAAAGTAGTCATCGCCGACGGAGAACATGGGAGCGTTGACGCAGGCGCCAGCGCACTCGACTTCTCCAAGAGTGAACATTCCATCGGGAGTGGTCTGTCCGACATCGATGCCCAAGTTCTTCTTGCAGACCTGCGAGATGATGAGATGGAGATGGGCGAGATGGCTCACGTCTAAGATTTCGTATGCACCTCTGAGCATGCAGGGTGTCGTGGTGCAGATCTGGACGTGATGTTTGCCGATCGGGTTTCTGATGGTAAATGAGAAATGCAAGGAGGGATCGAGAGGGATGAATCACCGGTTGAACATGGTGTAGAAAGAGGCTACCTCATACACTCTGATGGGTGGTACCTCCAAAATCTTGGCCACCTGATACGCTCGTTCAGCGTCTGACGATGGCATTGAAATGCTTGGTGAGACACGACGATGACTCTACCTTGTCCATGGCAGCCAGAGGAAGCCAACCTCCGTGCTGTCTCTGAGCCAAATCCAACATGGGAATCATAGCGGCTCTCTTGTACCCTGAAGGATACTTGGCGATGATTTTCTTGCATTCCTCATAGTTCTCAGGAGTGAAATCGAAGGGAGTGCTGGCGTTGTTTTCCGGTTGATCTTTGTGCTATGAGAGTGTGAGGCTTCTACATTTCAAATGTAACAATGTGAGCTCACAGTGGATAGTGTGTCAGATAATGGGCGACGAGTGGTCATAAATGTCCTCTGAGAGGGACGAGTCAGAACAGGTCTAACTACGCGAACAGAGCCGAGAGATTTGGCTCGACCGAAGACGTTTCCAGACATCATGATGTGTATTGTTTTCTCGATGATGTTGCGTGACCGCAGGCTTCGTTGTAGACCACTCATAAATTGCATTTTATCACGTGATTCCCTTTTTTTTGTAACTGGGTCACGCCTTCATCGACGCCAGATAAAAGGACACACATCTACAGACCCTCTCCTCTATCAAGACAAGACGAACAAACCGAATACAAGTCGATGCTTTATACCGTCGGCCCCTCCCTCTCCACGGGTCTGTTGAAGTTGTTCCACTTCTGTATGGCCAACTCCTTCCACTGGTTTACTGTGGCCTCCGACTTCAAGATAAAGACACACGTGAGAGCCCAAGCATATCCAAAGTATTGGATGGCAGGCACGGTGTTTCCAAAGTAGTAAGAGGAGCCCACCACGATGAGTGCATCCTTTAAGACACCCCACAGGACTAGACCGAGACCCGACGTGGCACTGACTAAGAAGACGACGGCAATGTTGAGACCGAAGGCGACGGTGCCGTTTAAGAAGAGGACGGGCCAGCCGACCTTGATGGGGAGGTAGTAGACGGCCTCGCCGAGGCCTTCGAAGAGGAGGAGGGGGATGAGATTGAGAGCGAAGCAGACCTGCACGTGATTAGATGGAGGATGAGATGATGGAAGAGATGTGATGATGGATGATTTCGTGATGGTGATGTGAAAATGACTTACGGGGGCGAAGAAGTACAGAGTTACGACTGGGCCCATCTTCAAAGATGACAGAAGCTTCTGAACCATGACGAGACGTGTGGCCTCTGAGAAGACGGCACCGATCTGAAGGAGGACACCCAAGAAGTTGAAATTGAGTTCTCCGTATGAAGCGGTGGCGACACCGAGAGAAACGAGAATACCCCATATGATCGATCTCTGCGACAATTTGTCTACGCCAGCGAGCCAACCTACGATCATGACACTCACGACAGTGAACGCCTGAAGATATGAGACAAATGTCGGTCGAGGGAGGCTGAGGCTCACCTTCAGGATCTGAATAAAGGAGATGTTCAAAAAGGTGATGGCCATGTTTGATAACATCAGAGCCGAAGAGAAGCATATGGCGATAGGTAAGACGCCTTTAGCCCATTGATTCCAATCCATCTGAACATCTGCCACTCCGGCCAGCAGAGGAGAATTGAAGTATTTCATCAGCCGCGTGGCGACGGTGGCATATAGAAGGTGAAATGTTGTCAAGAAGATTGGAAATGAGAACCCCATCGAAGTGAGAATCGTCTTGTTGAAGAGGATGAGTGCTGCCGAGAGACTGATCCAAGAGGTCACAATGATTGCCTCATATCTTCTCTTCTCAAAGTCCGTCTTCTGCTGTGCGGCTGTCGATTGAGGAGGGGGTGCAATCGTGATCGATTGTTCCTCGATCCTATCCTCTTTCGGCCCCTGCATCGTTTCCTTTCCGCTGAATAATGAATTCAAGAATTTTTAAGAAAGGGGTTGAGCGCCCAAATTTGCGACAACGGTAGATCGCTATCTGTCAACCGCTCAGCGTTCGCGGCTAAATGAGATGCCTGCATCTCACAGAGGAGGTGGATAGGCTGCTCGTGCCATCAGAGAGTCACATGATACTGAGATATAAATGTTTGGGGTACGTTATGGTGGATGAGCTGTCGACGATGAAAGGTGAAGAATCGTCCCTCGAGTACCAAGAACCACCAGCAGTGCAGATCATCGTCACCTCTACAAACAAGAAGTATAATACGTCATTATGTATCGTCTCGTATCTATTTCGTTCATTTCGAGTATGTGATCTGGATGTGCAGAGTCTCCTTCACTTTCTCCTTCTTCTCCTCGGGAAATGCATAATGCAAGATCACCTACACCATCCATCAGCACCATCTCCATCTTCCATCACCATCACCTTCAAGAGCTCGCAGATGACAATGTGTGAGACGACTGCTACGGCCACCCAAGCCCAATCCATCGGTGACAGGGACTTTTGCTGCAGAATGCCTTTGACGGATGGAATGTAGTTGGCGGCGATGAGAAGGGACATGGAGCCAAAGACGCCTCCGATGAGCCACCAGTTTACAGGTCTCCAGAAGGAGCCCTGCCACAAGAAGGATCTCTGTTGCCTGGCAACGAAAGAGTGGATCAATTGGATCATACCGAGGCCGATGAAGGCGAGGGATTTGGCTCGGTCGGTTTTCTGTGGACGTGATGAGAGTGACGTCATTACGATGGTGATGTGATGGAGGGTGGTGCATGATGACATTGAAATGTGATGATGTGGATGAGGAATGTCTCACCTCTGGACTGCGCTCTACCCCGTAATGGAGATAGTACTCTGCGAAGAAGAAGAGACCCAGTGATAATCCGGCCATAGACAATCCTGACCGAGTCAGATCGACCGTCTACAACGACCATCTCACCGTGCAGCAGGACGGTGACGTAAGCACGCCAGGTAGGGAAGATTCCCTTCTTGGGATCCCTGGGAGCTCTGTGGAGGACGTCTCTCGCTGGGGGGTCGATGCCGAGAGCCATGGCGGGTGGAATGTCTAAGATGATGTTGGCCCACAAGATCATCTGTACAGGTCATCAGTTGTTGATCGTCACGACAGATGATGATGACGACGATGGTGATGGTGATGTGGAGAATGTTGATGATGATGATGCTGACACTGATGATGATGATACGTACGACGGGTGTGAATGGCACGGGTTGATCAAAGATGATAGCGATGAGCATGACGTAGATCTCGGCAGAGTTACAGGCCAGGAGGTAAAAGATGAATTTCTGGATGTTATCGAACGTTCTCCTTCCTATGCATCCCGTCAGTCTCATCATCACTCGTCTCATCATCACTCGTCTCATCAACCTCACGATCACATCATGATCACGATCACATCGTGATCACGATCACGATCACGATCACGATCACGATCACGATCACGATCACGATCACGATCACGATCACATCGTGATCACGATCACGATCAGGCGATGCATCATCTCACCTTCTTCGATGGCAGGCACGATCGAGTTCAAATTATCGTCCGTCAGAATGATATCCGAGCTCTCCTTCGTCAATTCCGTCCCAGTCTTCCCCATCGATATGCCCGCATCCGCAAATCGAATGGCCGGAGCATCGTTGACTCCGTCTCCCGTCATGGCCGTGACTTCTCCTCTCCTCCTCAACACTTTGATGATTTTCAGCTTGTTCTCTGGCGAGACTCGAGCGAATACGACGGGGAAGGGTTCTAATTGGGCCATCTCAGCCGTGGACATGCGGTCGATCTCGAAGCCTTCTAAAACGAGGTCCTTGCGATGCTTCTCGATGATGCCGAGGGAGGCGGCAATGCCAAAGGCGGTCGTCTTGTGATCACCTGAGGGGGTGAGGGAGATTTCGCGGAGATTTCGCGGATTGGGACGGGGAACGGATTTGGGACTCACCGGTGATCATGCACATTCCGATTCCGGCTTCTCTGCAGGCTTCTATGGCGTACTTGACTTCTTGTCTGGGGGGGTCTAATATACCTACCAGGCCCACGAGAATGAGATCTGATTCCAATGCATCTTTTCGCAGGGATGAGCCAAAGAGTTGGATTTCTCGCTGGACTCACCGTGGATCTCGTTCTTCTCATCTTCGTCACTGACATCGGGGTTCTTCTTCGATGGTATGTCGTCAGTCGTCTTGTAGGCCATGGCAAGGACACGCAGACCTGAATAAAATCATTTAAAATGTCATTTTCATTCGACGGCCTCACCCTTCTCGGCCATTTTCTCTCCGTAGGCTTCCAATTCTTCCACCATTTTGGTCGATCTGATGTCAAAGTCAGTTCACAGACATCTTGAATAAAGAAGCTCACCTGTCCACCACTTCTCCCTTGTCATTCAACATCTTCGTGCATCTCTCCAAAAGAGCAGAGCTGGCACCCTTGCTGACGACCAAGTAACGATGGTCTCCCATCATCTCGTCATTCTCTCCTTCGCATTTGAATACGACGGTCATGCGACTCCTGTCTGAATCAAAGGGCACTTCGGAGACGAAAGAGAGAGCTGGGAGGGTGAGTGGACCGTCTACAACGTTGTAGATTCACCTTCCTTGTCGATCCAGAATTGTTTGCCGAAGCCCAATTTTCTCGCGGCAACCTGATGTCACGATCAGATCCGATTACATTTGTCATCTCTGAATGACAAAAGAAAGACAACCGAAAGACAAACGAAAGAAGTCAGAAGAAATAAGCACCTCGAGCGCGACTTCGGTTGGGTCACCGAGACCCTTCCACTGGTCGTTGTTGTTGCCACGGTTACGATCTCCCGTCTTTCTTAGATCTGCAGTCTTTCTCATATCTGTTGTCTTTCTCAGCAGAGGTGTGTTCTCCGTGTGGGGTGATCTGTATCTCGTCAGTCTGACCATCTACAACGACTCGATCGCTCACGCCGGAACATTTCGGCTCTGGCTCTTTTTCGCATCGTATTTTCCCTTCTTTCCAGTCATCTCTTCTTCTTCTCTCTCCAACTCGGAATTATTGCACAGCGCACCGATCATGAGGATCTTCTTCAGAGGTAAAGGTGCTCCCTCGGCGTTCAAAACGTTACCGTCCTGTTTGAACCTACCCCTCGTCATTCTCGGCTCGTTGTAGATGGTCACTCACTCTCCCGTAGGGTTGTAGCCTGATCCAGACACGGTGTACTTCTTTCCAGACACGTACACTTCCTCTGCCTTCATCTTACCCTCTGTTAAGGTTCCCGTCTTATCAGCACAGATGACTGTGATGGAACCGAGAGTCTCCACGGCCGATAACTTTCGAACGATGGCGTTACGCTTGGCCATGCGAGTCACACCAAGGGCGAACGTGACAGTAACCACGGCAACGAGACCTGATCGAGGTGAGTTATAAATAGATATGGATGACGTCACCTTCGGGAATAACGGATACGGCGAGGGACACGCCCACTTTGATCCACAGCTTGACAAACTATTTACGTTCAGCCGAATGTCCCACGGATTCTCCACACCTCTTTGTCGATGGGTTTGTTGTTCAATTTCTGTCGAATGAATGCGATGGCGACCACCAAACTGCAGAGGAAGAGACTGATGATGTCATCGATCTACAACGCGCCCGCCTCACCTGATGCCGACAAGGATCATTCCGAGCTTGCTGATTCTCTTCTGGAGGGCGGTGTTCGTCTCCTTGTTCTTCTTCTGCATCTTGGTCAGGGTAGCGGAGATCTTTCCAACTTCGGTGTCGCCGCCGGTGGTGACGACGATACCCTTTCCTCTACCTATGTCTGTGTCATCCCATGTGATGGATGATGGATGATGGATGATGGATGATGGATGATGGATGATGGATGATGGGATCACCTCTGATGACGAGAGTGGACATGTATCCTATGTTTCTTCGATCGGCGATGCTCATGTGCTCTGCATCTTTCGTCTCCGAATTATCATTGTTACGGTTTGCATCGTCTTGGGTCATGGTTCTCGATGTCTTCTCTACGGGTGTGGACTCTCCGGTGAGAGTGGCTTCCATCACTGCGTCCCTCCATCAGATCACAGAAGATGATGCATCGGCGATGACGTTCTTCACCTTGCAAGTTGACTACGTCGAAGAAACGAACGTCGGCAGGGATCTGACTTCCTTCTTCTAATGTGATGATGTCTCCTGGTACGATCTGATGTCCATGTTAGGAGTCGAACGGAAACGAACGAGAAGAGAGAAAAGTACCTCGGCAGACTTGAGAGTGACACTCTTTCCATCGCGGATGACACAGGATGATGGAGTGTTGAATGACTTTAATGATTGGAGGGCCTTCTCTGCCTTCCACTGCTGGACGAAGCCGATGACGACGTTCGTGCCGACGACGAGGAAGAGGGTACCTTTAGAGGATGAGTCCATGATGTTCGATGTTGAAATGCAGTCACCGGCTTCGATGTAGTCTCCGAAGGCGATGGAGACAGAAGCGGAGACCAACAGAAGGATGATCATGAAATCGGTGAATTGTCCGATCAACATCTTGAAGACTTTCCACGCCATGGTTTCATCGTCCTTGGCCACCACATTCTGTCCATACCTGCGGCAGATGGTGTCAGTGGGGGTCGCTCATTAGAAGAGAAAACAGGAGGTGGAGTGCGCTCTCACTTTTCCAGTCTGGACTTAGCCTCACTGCTGCTCAGACCCTTCTCTAAAGAAGTCTGCTGCTCCTGTGCGATGTCGTGAAAGTCCTTCGTTCACGTCAATGTCGCCCGAAAGAAGTGAAGGTGATAATCACCTGTGTGTGGAAGATGGTGTTGGGGTGATCTTCGTCATCATCGTGATGTATGTGTAACTTGTCTTTAATTCTGTCTCGAATTCTGGGGCCGTTTGGATCGGGGTGGAGTGTTCTATCTATGAAGCTTCTATCATCTCCCTTCTCGACGTCCTTGTCCATGGAGTCTTGTGGGTCATAATAGAGGTCTTTGCTAGGCATACCTCTCGTTTAGCGTGCGTGTGTGCTGATGTGCCTCTTTAATAATGAGCGGTGAGGAGTTCTGGTCACCTGAATCTCTGCGTGTTTTCTCTTTGAAGGACAATGACAAAATCCTCCGAGAGAATACTCCGAAGTCAGTGACTCCACATAAACACAGAGACGCTGTCTCTCATCGAATTAGAAGAAGAGAGAAAGAAGGTCGTGGTCGTTACAGATAAAGTCGACAGACGATGAGAATATTGGACCGAGACATCCTATACGCCCAATAAACTAAACAGCAGGGAAATTTCAGAGCGAGAGATTTAGAAAGGGAGAGAGACCAGGAACGTTATGTGGACAAGTCCAGGAAGATCGTAAGGACCGGTTATGGCTCCGAGAGCTTCTAGAAGTCTTGAATGAAAGACTCATCGTTCTGTTGATCTATCATGAGAAAGCGAATTCTATTGGTTGATTGTTGTTTGTGGAGAGATCTCGCGTTGATGTGTCAGTTGTCATCGGCACAGATCGTATCGACCCATGCAATGGGGTGATATTCCTTTGGACAATCGAAAGGAAATCATATCATTCGTTCCTTTTCGCTCAGAGGTCAAGACAAGTGAAGATAAGACGGTAATGATCATCAGAATCAAATCTGTCTAAATGCTGACGACAACAGATCATCCATTCGAATTGGTTAAGTGTATTTTTAGTCTGTAGAGAATGGTGGACGATCGCTCAAGAGGTTTTGGACTTTTCAGTAGACAAAGATCGAGCTCTTCTGTATTGTTGTGAGAAGGGGTACACTCGAATGCTCAGAATATTGATGCGGGTACATACGTTATTCTTCTGGCTCACATCTGTCCATGATTGACATTCTAAAGCAACCCAAAGTGAATGTCACGACGAAGAACAACACACCCATCCGAATCGCCTCTCGCGAGGGACATGACGAGTGAGTCTCTTCCATCTCAGACACCCTGTGTCGTTGTTGAGCTCCATCATGTAGGATCGTCCGACTATTATTGAAGAACGAGAGAGTCGATCCCAGCTCCTGGGCCAATCAAGCGATACGACAAGCTGCCAGCAGAGGTCACGTCAGAGTGATTATGAACGGGACATCATCGTGATGATTAACTTTCATCAAGGTCGTGCAACGGCTATTGGCTCATCCTATGGTCGATCCATCTGCACAACGGGTATATTTGAATTGTTCCTATACCTCCTCTCCATCTCACATCTCTTCGTCACACATCTTCTGATGAGAAGAAACAGAGTTACGCTCTGCGAGAGGCTTGCAGCAATGGACATTTACAGATCGTCGAAGACATCATCCGACATGGTAAAGCAGATCCATCTGCCATGCACAACAACGCCTTATTTCGAGCCATGGCGGGTGGCCGAACGGAGGTAGATCACAGAACGGAACGATCTCATCTCAATCATTACAGATCGTCAACCGTCTAATGATGGACGATCGAGTCAGGAGAAGATGCAGCCGGGAAGATCTGAGTGCGGCGAGAGAGCACATCCAACAACTCGACACGATGCAAGAAGCTCTTCGATACGACTCTTCAGATGATGAAGTCACGGCCGAGCGGGGCTGCGTGCATGAGACAGGGGGATGGAAGCTGTCGGATATTCTCATAGACGTGAGGTTTGTGTTCTCTCTGGTGCTGCTCCTGTTGATCTACTGGACCGTCGTGGGAGAGTTTTCATTTGGAGATGGAGCAGATGAATAGATAGAATTTGTACAGTCTCGCAATCTCTCGTCAATTGGTGAACCTTGCACACGATCATGCAGATGATCATCTCAAGAAGGAGAACAATGAGGAACTCGTCTTGTCAGACAACATCGCCACCGCAAAGTAGAAATGTGGAGGAGGAAAGGTTACAAATCAGTAGACAATGAATCTATTTCATCCGGTTCACAATCCTGTTGGCGAACTGCAAAGCCCTCTCCGCGTTCTCTCTGGTGATCCATCTGTGTGGCTCTCCCAACTCGGACGGTTCTCTCGCCTTGATAAAGTATTCTATTTCCTTCGTCAGCCTCCACTATCACCCTCATATCACCTTCCAAAAATTGGAGATCGTCGATGGCCAGGTGAAGCGCAGCGTTGAGGTCGAGCAGTGACATCATCTTATCTACCGCACAATCCATCCTGCTCCTATAAGCGAGTGATTTCATGGCCTTGTAGACAGCCTCTCGACTGTGGAAGCAGCAGGCGGGGAAGAAATCGTTGTTCAACAGTACAGGTAAGAGGAGGAGCTCTGTTCTCATCAGCCAGAGAACCATTATAGGTTTCACCTCTCTCTGCCTCAGCCATCCACTGTCTTGCCTTCTCTTCGTTCGCGTTTCTCTTGTTCTCGTATTTGGGCTGTTCGTGGTTGTACGGTCTCTGGTGCGTCTTTGGCCCGTACTGTTGCCCTCTCTGATAGAAACGGTATCTCTTCCATTCGAATGGTTCTTCATAGTAACGATGATCATTCGACTGTTCTCTATCTGTCTTCTCTTGTCTCTCTGTCTCCTCCTCTCCTCTGAGATACTGTCCCAGATACACATTAGACAATTTTTCGATGGTTGCCATCGGTTTGTTATCTTTGACCTGGAGAGAATGAGATGAGTATGAATGGATGACTCACATGTTCACGAACGGCGATGAGATACTGCGTGACATGATTGTAGAACGGGTCATCTCCTGCCTTGTCTGGGTGATATTCAACGTGCAGTCTCTTCAAAAACCGATCGGCTTCGTCATAGTTTCCTTTGACTTGGCTGTGCACCAGATCTACCACCTTTCGATGTCAGCTTGGTCGATCTACTTTCTTTACCTCTCTCGCTTTCTTCTGCTTCTCTTCTTTCGTCAGTTGCTTCTTCTCTCCCTCTGTTCCTCTGTTCTCCTCTGACTTGATCTCCTCCTCTGTCTTCTCTTCTGATTTCACATCTTCTGATATCGATTCAGAATAGATCGATGGACAAGCAGTTGTAGAGTGTCTCACCCAAAATTTCGCCTTCAAACTTGACGAGAGAGTTAATCTCTCGGTTGATTTCGTCGGTGAATCGGAACAACGAAAAGGCGTTCACTTCCTTCTTGTCACTGGTGAGTGGTCCCATCTGAATGCAGTACGTCTTCGCAGGTAAGAGTGTGTTCTCTTCTCCCTCTGCAGCTACGACAGAGATGATGCGAGCTAAGAAGTAGTTCGAGTTCTCTTGCCATGCCACAAATTCTCCCTTGTGGTACTTGTGCAGTGGATTGTTCAACAGGTGATGTTCGTACTCATCGATAAGATCACCCAGCATGATCTGCGGTCTTCTCTTCGCTCCCACACCCAACAGCCGTTCGATGAGTTTACTGTGATACGGTCGATATCATGAGACAATGTAATCACATCACCTCAGATCGTCAGTGTTAGGATCACACTGGATCATCGATTTGATGTGGACGAAATCGATGTTGACGTCAATGTGCTTCATGATGAAGCTGACGAGAGAGTCCACGGCGGTATCATGATCACCACTCAGATAAATCTTCTTCTCTGTCTCTTCGAAGTAAGATCGATTGTAGTCCACGACCTGTATCCAGTCAGATGCCATCCTTGTAGTCTGTTCTCTCACTTGACTCTGTTCTTCTCCACTCTCTTGATTGATCAGTCTCGTGTAGATCTTTCTGACATGGACGTATTCCAACTCTCTCAGTTCGTTCAATCTCGTCTTATCTACTCTCATTCTGCTCATCTCGCATAGTGATAGGATAGCTGAATCTCATCAGATGATCCATTCACTTGATGACAACACACCTTGATGAAACTCTTCCTTCTTGACGATCAGATCGCACTGGCTCATTCTTCCGTCTGTTACAATGTTCTCTGGTCTGATCGTATCTTTCATCATCTCCTCTCGTGCTGTGTCGCTAACAAATGACAGTTCTAGAATTCTGGCTGTCGATTCTTTCACGATGGAAGAGTCGGCCTCCCTCAGTGTGGAGTTGACTTGATAACCAGGCTTGTCATTGAAGTATACTCCTTCGCACTCCACCAGATATCCATCGGTGGTAGGCACATAGAGGTTCTGACAGTGTAAGGACGAATCTATGCTGTCTTCTGTCCTCACCCCCCAGATTTCATGATCAGATGGGTCTTCTAGCAGCCGTTCTATGTCCTTGTAGATCTTCCTAACATACTGCTGCGATGACTCGATCAATTTTCCGTCGTCAGATGCCTTATAGATGCTGGATAGAACTTGGAAGAGAAGATTGAGTGATATCTCTCGGTGGCATCCCACAGCCTCCAAAAAGTATCCCATCTTACGGAAAGACTCCAACGGTACTAGATGTGTCAGCGTCATCTACATGAACGTGTAGATACCTGAGATGAGATGAGGAGGATAACTCTCTTCGTCTTTGAGTAAGATCTGACTGGGAAGGAAGAGGTCGTGATTGTGTAAGATGCACTTCATCTGAGATAGCTCCTCCAGTTCAGGTTCACTCGACTCATCATTTTCGATCTGTTTCGATGCAAATTGTTCCACCTGTACCACGTAAGAAGAAATCAGGGGTAATCATCTCACTCTTTGAATCAGATCTACATCTAGCTCCTCCTTTTGTAGTAATGTGATGAGATGACGTAAGACGTAGCACAATTTGAGTGGATTCGTTGTGCTTCCGATGTGACCCAATTGATCTAACGGACTCGTTCCTCTTGGTAGAGATTGGAACTGAGTGTTACACATGGGTGAGAGATCGCATGCGACCAACGAGGAAGGAGAGAAGCAGACCTCCTCTAGGCTCTTGTTCTCAATGTCGTCGACAATGACAAACTTGATCCCGCTGGCTGCAGTAGATAGAGGCTTAGATCGACATATGTAATGGAGGAGGGTGTGAGATGCTCTCTAGTTCGTTTCAATTTTGATGATGTTCATTCGGACTCACCTGCAGCTGTTGGATGTCAGGTACTTGGTTTACCTGTGATATCAATGGGCATAACATGAGAGCATTTTGGTCCGTTAGCTGTGGATGATCAGCTTGACAACACTGATCATTCACCTCAAAGTGGGCACCAAGAGCCTTCAAGAATGGATGCCAACTCTCATCGAACAACTCATCCAACGAAGTATTGAAGCATCTGAGTTCTTCTTCCTTGAATAAGAGACATTGACCTCCCTTGAGAAGACCACTCTGCGATATAAACAGATCTGCATTTGATAATAAATGAATCATATCTTGGTCGAGTGGTGAGTCTCGGAGATGCGTGAGGTGAAGGATCTTTATGTGTCAGATGAAAGCATGGCACCACGTTTGATTTCACCCTCTCTTGTTTTCTCATGTGTTTGAAATTGGGCAAGACAGAATCTCGATAGAATATGAGGAGTGATAGAGGTTTGATGTTCAATCTGAGATACAGGGGCTTTCGGATGTCATTACTAGCCAATATGTTGCTCTGTGTGCGATGTACAGCGGGAGCTCCTGATGAAGATCATCACATGGTATGTACTTGATCTCACCTTCTGGCGGAAGATGCCAAACGCCAAGTTTATCAAGAGATGTTGGCCTTCCATCTATGGTCTCATGTATGGCCAATCTCCTCACTTGAGGCAGGACAGAGGTGCTGGCATTGTTCAGATATCCGATCAACACATCTCTCTGCTCGCTGTCCAGTGAGGTCACATCCGGACTCTATCTGGTCGTTATTCGAAATCAAGAGAACATATACTCGCTTCATCGACCAGGATTCTCAAAATCCTATCCACTGTAGTCACAGGGATGCCCGTGGGGCTCGAATTACCTCTCAGTTCTTGGTGTATCATGTGAAATCCGCATTCAAGTAATACTGCGGCCACATTCTTCTTGGATCAGATGAGATGATGATGATCTCCTCACTGATTGGTTCATGTTCAAGAGAAATGGATAGTCAGGTCGAACGAGCGGATCACCATCAGTGGGAACGCACGAAACGTCTTTCACCATCTCGCGTGCTTGTAAGTTTGGCTCCTGCTTCCATAGAGTGATGATTTCATCTATACTCAACGACACATCGGGTATGATCTTCATGGCTGTGATGACCTATCGCCGTTAGTCTATGCACTTCTCTCTGTCGCTCACATTTTCAGCTTTGATTTCATGGATATTGAGATGGATGAGATTGCAATCCCTCAAGAGAGGCCACATGTACGGTTCTATCACATGCTCTGCCTCTTCATATCTACGTAACGATGGTTGCTACCAGCGATTAAATGTAAGCTGGTGTACGGCAGATCACCTTATTCTTGAGTAGAATCAATGTCTTTGACCCAAATGCAATGGGATGTTGACATGAAGTGAGGGGCAAAAGACACACCCGTGCCATGGACTTGATGTCTCTTTCTACGGAAGAAGATTTACGTTGTACGGCACCGTCCAGCATACAGTATGCAAATAGTGCTTTGATCGTCTCCTCATTATCACCATCCAATGATCGATAGGTCCTCGCCATACTGTACAGTTCACGGACAACCTTTCTTGGCATTCAATCATCACCCACCCATCAACTCTCACCTGTGGTTCTAATTGTTTCAAGGTTGTATTTTCCTTGTGCAATCGAAGCTGAAGGTACATCGGAGCGTCAGATATGCAGATTCCCTCCCTACCCAATGCATTCTTCACTCTCTCATCGATCTCCAAGATCAAGAGATGCAATTGAGCGGGTGTGACCATCTCTGGGCTACCGTTGATTGAGCAGGGGAACCACTTGTCCTTGGTATGAGCGATCTTCTTGCACAGACCATTCATGATGATCTCCTTCCATCCTTGTCCGCCTGTCGTCTCGGGTGTGAGCACCTGCAGAGAGTTACACCATCACGGATGTCACATCGAACCTTGTAATAAGAGTGCAATCGGAGAGGAGCGAGGTGAAGAGAGGCACGGAAGAGAGCATCGACGATGACATTTTCCAGCAGCCACTTGTTCCATTCTGTATAGTCGTGCGAATCCCCACACCACAGCGAACTCCTGTTCGACTGAACGGCAAAGGAGCCATGCACGTGGAAGGGAAGTCGTGAAGATTCATCCAGAGGAAGGTAGACGTACATCCTTCCGTTGACTTCTATCACCTTCTCTTCATCAGACGAAGCAGGAGACTACATTTCGCTCTCACATCTTGTATGCTATCTGCTCCTTGATCGATCTTGATGGCTACACCTCCGACTCCTCTCATCTTTTTGTTTGTGTCCTATCGTACATCAATCATAGAGTCATGGATGAACACCACCTGCAACTTCTTCATGACGGGAGGGACATCCAATTCTGCTGTCGATACGAGATAGTGGTGAGCCTCATCCTTCATCGTCATCTTGGTCACTTTCATGTTTCTCTTCATTGATCTATCTTGCGATACTGCGATCTCCTCGCGATCGCATCGCACCTGCATCACATGAGTCCATCGAATTGCATACATGACATCACCTCGGTCATCATCGATGGCTTCTCTTCGTATCGCTTCCAGTGCCACACGGCCACCTTCTTTACGTTCTTCAAGAAGATGAGGTTCTCTTCGAGGCTATCAACGAAGGGCTTCACGATGTCGTTGACCAAGCTATTCCTGCTGATGACTTTGGAGGAGATGCCACTGGCTGTCTCTCTCAAGGGAAGGCGAAAGAGAGTACCCTGGTAGAGAGGTTGATCTTCCAGACGGATGTCATAGGGAGAGAACTGATCCTGGTACTGCTGTGTGAACTGATCGTCCATTCTGAACGCTCTTCCTGGCTTGCTCTGCCCTTGTGATACGTATCTATCGTCTGTCATACCTCTGGACACTCTGCATTCACTCACTTCTTCAATGGATCGAACATGTACAGCTTTCTACCCGTCATAAAGGTGGGCATATCAGTCAGATTGTAGACAGAATTGAAACCGTAGCCAAATTGACCGATCTTGTTCTCATCTTCTCTCTTACTACCTGTTCCCAATTGCTGGATGCCAGAGATGTCCTCTTCGGTGAATTGACTGTCACTGCCGATCAATAACGCCGGACCTTGAGTCGTTTCCATCTTGACATTGAAAAGAGAATCACGGGGATGCTGCCTCTCATCAAACAACACGGTCATCTCGGACGCTCCTGCATCATCCGTGTTCTGTAGCATTTCTTTCAGCAACTATTTCCTCTTCAGTCTCAGCCACATCTCACATCTTCTCACCTGGTTGGAGGGGTAGTCTCGTATGAGGTTCTTCAGGCGTTCGTGGAGGGGTTCTTGTTGCTGTCCGAATTCTTCTCCGAAACTGTCCGAATTCTCCTCCTGATATTTGCTGCTGATGGGAGATAAATTCAGTTTCGTCGCAGCGTGATTCGATACACTGCTGTTCAACAGCTCGTATTGTGTCACTCTCTCTGCCAGATGCTCGTTGTCGATATAGTATATCTTCTTCTTCTCTACCATCTTATCATTATGTGTCAGGAGGGGAACATCGTCTCCCATCTGGTATCCCTCTGCTCCGCTGAGGTATCTATCATGGTCAGAATTGTTTCTGATCGTCATAGAAGTTCTATTCTATCTCACTCGATGATGGATACAATGGCCTCTCGATGAGAAGGAACGTCCTCATCTTTCCATCTGCGTAGTAATCCCTCGTACTCTTCGCAGCTGTAGGATGCCTTGATATCGAATGCTCCTATGATATCTTTCATACGTGTCAAGAAGGGCGGAAGAGCAGGAAGGACGTCGATTGTGCGGATCAATTCGTTCTTCACTGCAACCTGATTCATGTGAGTGAGATTATTTGTCTGTCGATCACCTCGTCTGCTCTTATGAATCGATTGCCACCGATCCACAGCCATTCCTTGTCCTTCAAGTATGTGACCCATTCTTCTTCCTTCAAGCGATCGCTGATGTGCTTGTACAGAGGAATCATAGAAGCTTCTGTCTCGATTCCATCGCTCTGTGAAATCTCTACGATTCTGGCGTAGATCATGTCGACAGATGGCTGCTGAGGACATCCCAAGATCTCGTGCAGCTTTGGATCCATCTCGGCGATCTCAACGTCTCGGTTGACAAGTCCGATCCACCTGAAGCGTTCAGCACGAGGTGGATACCATCCACTTACTTCTTCGCGTAGGACTCTGCTGGACTGACGAAACGTTGTCCTATCGAGCACACGAATGGAATGTTCTCCAACTCTCCTGCAACAGACTCGGTGGTCGTGATTACACTTCCCAAGATTTCCAATAGGCTTTTGGACTTTGCAGGATCTTTCTCTTGTGAGATACGATTAGCCAAGCGTACTATATCTTGCCCGGTCGGTGAATTTTTGACGTGAAGGATCTGACGTGTATGAGATATCGAGATGGTGACGACAACTTACTCTCATACTGGAACTGTATTCGTTTGCTGTGAAATTGGCATTGACCCTCTCTGAAGGTAGAAGAAGTGAACGGAGTGGGTTCCCACAGATGAACAAGGCTGTGGGGTGATGTAGCAGTCCATCTTCACCTCTGATCATAATCTTCTCGATCAAATGGCTCCTATCTCTCACTGATGGTAGACGAGCGAGGACGTCAGACATGACCTTGCTCTCGTTCAGCGACGACTTAATCTTGTACTCACAGTGTCATACTCCTCTTCATCGGAAGCGTCCATCATGCATCGGAGCAGAAACTCTTCATCCTTCAGTGTTTTACAGATGCGAAGAACCAGTGGATGAGATGTAGTGATGGCACTAGGATGCTGCAGATGTATGGATGATGGGGCAATGAAATGATCTGCTTCTATTCTGATGCCCTTCCTTCCATTGGTGCTGTACAGTGGTAGATTTCGCATCTGATTCTCATTCTTTTCATCGATGTGTATCTGCTTCAGTGAATCAAAGAATCAACAATGCCCATACCATCTGGTGGAGATAGTCTAAGATCATTGATGCATCCAGTCCTTGTACTGCAGATTCTCCTCCAGCATGTAGAAGAGCGAGAGCTCCCGCAGGAGTCAAGTGGGGAAGGACATCTGTGGATATCCAGTCCAAGTGCTTGTCGTGGAAGAATGCACCCAAGCACTCTAAGGCAGCAGAGATGTCTCTCAGATCTTCGTCGTATCGATACAGATGCTGTGTTGATAGAGATACCATCTATGTCGGTTCACGTCTCTTCCTCACAATAACACTAAACTTCACCTTCTCCTGCGAGCGAACGGAAACAATGGGTATATCAAAGAAGTACATCTTGATGTCCGATGACTCGTCTTGTGATAGATGGTTGCGTATCACTGTCCACACTCTACTAGCCCAAGATGCATCGACTCCTTGTTGTGTTTGACTCTTGATGAAACGGGACAGATCATCCAGTGTCATCTTGTGGATACCATAGTGATTGAAGAGCTTGGGATATTTCTTCATGGCTTCGTTCATCTCCTCGTGCATCATGTATTGATGCGAACAGGCGAATAGAGACTTTTCCTCCTGGGAGAGAATGACACTCTGCTTCTGCTGATTGAAAGTCCTCCATTGTCCGATGACATTCCTGCAGAGAGGTACATCTGACATAGAAGGATAATCTTCATCTTGCAGAGCATACCTATCATCATTACGTTATTTCAGATGTAAAGACTCACATCAAGAGTTGCAGACGTTCTTCATCGGTGATAGAAGAGTTGTTCGGAGGCTGCACAATTCAGCACGGAAGATGTCAAAAGAAGTATCGTGTCACCTGAATGAGGGCTGACCTCACATAAGATGGACTGATCATCTTGCATCGACTTCTTTCCCCACAAACTCTTCTGATGTGTTCATCGATGCGTTCAATCGGTGATATATCAAAGACCGTGCATCCCATCCTCCTCAGTACATCGACGATGAGTTGAGGGGCATCTCCAGGGAAGACACCCTGATCGATGGAGAGATATTCTCCTCTGAGGGGATTCCAGAAGATAGGTTGTTCTTGAATGCCTTGGTAGAAAGTATCCATCACGATGCTCCACGGCTCATTCATCTGTTGACAGGATTAGCTGTGGCCAACTTCAGTCAGTTCACCTTCTTGATGGGAAATAATCGATAGAGAGCTTCTGGCTTGATGATAACGGAATCAACCAAGCGTCTCAGATTGGACACAATGTACGCGATGGAAGCGTGGATCACCTGTTCATTGTGAGATGAAACACACATACTATTTCACCTTCTCGTTCCAGTCGGCTCTGAATATCGCTCTCTTGTCATCTCCCGTGAATTCTGACTTGACGAACAGATGAGCTCTGTCCTCTTTCAACTGAAAGTGAGCATTCAAATGGATTCCGAGCATTCCAGTGGTGAAGGGTAGAGGGAGTCCAGTGAAAGCTCTACCCTCAGGAATATGTCCATCGACCGCCACGGCAAACTGCAGGTAAGGTACCAGCTTGTATTTCTTCTTGTTCTTCTCTGCAATGTCGGCTAGCTCTCCTCCGGGTAAGCAGCCTCTGATGAACCACTTGGTCACGACGCTCTGTTCATCATCAGTCGGACGACTTTGTTCCGCTCACCTCTCCAGATGGAGTGTTTACGGTGATGGTAGTGATCTTTGTGTGATCTTCCGGTGATGCCTTGGTCCAATTACCCTCGATTCCTTTGATCTGACTCCTTATCCTCCTGCGATGCGTTCAGTTTCGAATCGACGCTTTCAATCGCTCACGTTCCATCTTCGCGTTCCGTTGAAGCTTGTGCTGTGAAGATCGACTCTTCATCACCCCCGGATGTGGTCCTCCCCACTGTAATCTTCTTGACCTATGGAATGACATGAGTGCATCTTCATCATTCCAGCTACACACGTTGCCCAGGAACACCAAAAGTAACGACGCTTCATCTCTCATCTTGGTCAATTGAGAGAGGATGTCTGATGGCTCCGTGATCACATCCTTCAAGTGAGACGGTTTGCTTCTGAGAGGTAACCTGATTAGGGTTCCCTTGAATCCCTTTCCCTCCTCTATCGGGGTCATCTTCGAGAGCAAGCTCTTCATGTGAGCTGGAACTTGGTCCAATGTGAACCTCCATCCGTGAATCTCCTCACAGGGGGTGAGTATGGCCACGTATAGACCACTGCAGATGATGATGGTGTCCGTGGCGTGATACAGGCTGTTGAATCCCATTCCAAACTCTCCAGTCACTGATAGATCGGCCTTCTTCATGCTGTTCGACATGGCCAGCACATTCTTCCAATCTTCACCACTGAATGGAGCATCGTTATATACGCAGAGAGAGGGTGCTGGTTCGAATCAGAGAGGTCGGAGTTACAGGTATCTACCCAACATCGGATTCAACAAATGAGGAATCCCTCCTGCATCGTGCTGCTGTTCATCGAGTATGATCTTCACCTCAGTCGCGTTCGCATCGTCAGCGTTCTGTGTGACCTCTCTGTATTGACTACCATCCAGATAGCGATGTTCTAAAGTTTCTTTGATGATCGTCCAAAGAGGTTTGACTTGCTCAAACCGCTCTCCCTCACCCCTACCTGTATATTGTTAGGTCACCATCTAGATCTGACTAACCTAGTGTGATAGTCATGGCTTGCAAGTTTATGATCCTCGTCGTCTGAGAGGCATGTCTAGAATTTGGGCCAGCGAGCCCAAAAAGTCAATCCGTCTACACCTAGGTAACACGTGGCTTTCTCTTCTTTCTTTAATGAAGAAAAATGCAAGAGCCAAAGACTTTCCTTGTCCACCTTCAGACACAGATGTCATCTACGTTGTATCTCCATAAACGGTCGTGAATATTATGTATGGAAGCAGCGAGCAGCTCAGGAGAGAAGGACAGAAGCTCCAGATCGAGCTGCTGACAAGGACAGCCAAATATTCCATAAAAAAGGATCTTGCGAAATTCCATCCTATTTTATTCCCGCTTGGCACCTTTCTCTTCCCAACACCATCCGACAGGGATCTTCATGATTCAACGCGATGCAGATCAACGATTCTATCGATGAGAACCAAGTAGGTCACGTAATCGTAGAGGATGAGCTGATGGAATGTAGACTCTCCTGAATCCGAATCATCATCCATCATCAACCACGATCTTACGTCGAAGCAATAGAGGATTGGTCTATTGCACCATCTTTACGTGTATCATATTTATTCTCTTCTCTTTTATAGGCGGCATCACTTGGCAATATGGAATCCTCCGATTAGTCAATAATCACGGAGAGTTAGTGACAATAACGGGAGCTTGTTCTTTATTCACGAGTGAGGATTAGCGGATCCGATTCATTTACAATTTTCTCACGCTCGTTATAGAGGATGTGATGATCGGTGTGATCACGCTATACACGAGAACGAAAGTCAACGATGTTGAATGTCGTTATGTAACAGCCGACAAGGCTATTAACATGGTGGCACAAGGAGGAGTCGACTTTGCTGGTGTGTCGTTTAGACACCAACCTTCACCTTTCTGATGGGCGACAGTCGTCGAAAGTTTACCTCCAGATGATTTCCTAAACCAGTACGATCTCCAGGTCGTGCCATTCATCGTAGGAGGTCTAAACATGATCGCCAATGTCCCATCCGTATCTGAAATCAGTACGTCATATCCATCACATCACCCTCCTCCATCTCACATCATCCAACATCTACGTTCCATCATCTCTCCCTCACACCTCTCAGACATCGACGTTCCTTCCATCATCGACCTCTACAGTGGAACCTACCAGAAGCTCAGTGATCTCAGATCATTAAATCCATCATGGAATTACACGAGCGATGTCAACCTCACCGTCTTCCATCGCTCCTCCGTTTCTGGCGGGAAAGTATCGCAGAACTGCTACGGAGAAGAGAGAATCTTCCCTCAGATGCTGTGCAATCTGTACCGACCACCCCCCTCCTGGCTTAGTTGTAGTAGTCCGAATCCGGTCCAATGGAGTACGGACTTGCAGACTCTCATCTCGAGCGAAGGGACGATGTTGGACAACGTGCAGGACACGAAGAATTCTTTCGGTTACGTCAACGTGGGGTGAGATATCACACGACATCATCACCTCACCCTCTACATCATCATCACCTCACCCTCTACATCATCATCCCGACATCGTCTACATCATCATCACGACATCATCATGCAGAGACATGTCTGACGACATCACGACAGAGCGAGTGTACAATTTCCAAAGGAAGTCAACGTTGTTTCCATTCAGACGAACCTGACTCACACGACTCGTGGTAATCTGGAAGGTCTGCAGGCTTGGCTCGATGCCTTGGACGTCAACATCACCGGTCCCAGTCGATCTGTCCGCTCGTTGGGCAGCTGTGGGGACTGCTGGCCACTCTCCGTATTATCTTACGTCCTCTATCAGAAATCCTTGTTGCAAGGACACCCCAGGGTGAGTCGTCTCAACATCATCCGACACGATCATCGACACCATCACATGATCACAATCATCGACACCATCACACGATCACAATGTGTCATCATCATGAAGACATGTCGTGTGACATCATCATTTGTTCTGAACGATGACAGATCTACCGTGGAAATGTCAGCGCGTGCGATCTTGGAGAATCACACAAGACGAACAGAGACGTCACCTTCGATGAATCTCCCGGTAACTGTACGAGAGGCAACGCTCTCTCTACCTTTCTCCAATGGATGTACGATGAGAACACGGAAGATGTCAAGAGACAGCACAGCTTCATTGGAATGAGCAACGAGAAGGGAAGCGACATCGCCAAACACATTCACATCCAATCTTATCCATGCATGGGTGCGTCATCTTTCTTCTCATTCTCTCGCTGAAATCTTCATCGAAATCACGCATGAGACATATCCCATTCGTCTGTGGTCCATCTACAACTCGCCTGAAACCACCAGGTCACAATGTCCCATACTGGATCCCCTTCTTAGTCGGCCCTGCCACCGGTCTCTTGTTCGCAATATCCACCGTGATTATCATCCTACTTCTCATCCGCAAGAAGAGCGTCAGGGACTCTCTCTTCAAGAACGAAGCGACTCGGAGGAGTCAAGACAATTCGAACGAAAATTCCGCCATGAGAAGAATTCGATTAGAAACAGTCGTGGTCAGGAACGATGAGGAGCTCGTCTTGGGAGAGGCCATCGGAAAAGGGTGGGAAATCTCGCGGAAATTTCGTGGAAATCTCGCGGTCTGATCGACTCAGAACCTTTTCGGAAGTGTACAGCGGCACTTGGAAGAAGATGACGGTTGCTGTGAAGAAGATCAGCAACGACACGAAGAAGATCAAAACAGAGTGGTTGGAGAGGGAGATCTCTCTCATGAGGTAGACAATCGCATCCTCTTTGACATTCTGTCTCAACATCACACAGCTCCCTCAGGCATCCCAACATCGTCTTGTTCTTATTTGCAACGGTACAACCTCATTACATTTACATCGTGACTGAACTCTGCTCGCGGGGAAGGTGAAGAGATGAACGATTTACACCTCTTTGACTGAATTCAAGTCTGTACGACATCATCCACGATGGATCAGAGATGGATCTGATGCTGCAGATGAGACTGGCCACCGATGCCGCTCGTGGCATGTTGCATTTGCACTCGATGGAACCCAAGATCATCCACAGAGATTTGAAATCTTCGAATCTGCTGGTGAGAGGGAGACGTTGAACGTCGAGCTCAATCGGGCAGGTGGACAAGGATTGGAACCTGAAGGTGTCGGACTTTGGTATCAGCGTCGCATTAGATAGTCAGAGGATGTTGACTGGAAACTGTGGAACGGTGATTTAGACTTATGCATCGTCCTCTATCTCATTTAAAATTTTTATTCAAGTTGTGTGACATCTAGACAGGTAGAATATATGGCACCAGAGTGTCTGATGAATACGGTTTACACTGAGAAGTGCGATGGTGAGATGAGATTGCGATGTATTGTTGAATCCCTCGCCAGTCTATTCGTATGGAGTTGTCCTGGCGGAATTATTCAACCGACAAGATTTGTATCCGGACATGTCTGTGGTACAGATCCGATTCCAGGTATGTACATATCCACATCAACCGATCACGAGGAAACGATGACGGATGATGGATGATGGACGATCGATCTGATGATTGATGATGCACAGGTTCGAACGCAACACTTGAGGCCATCTGTAGAAGGGATACCAATTCCAATCAGGGAGCTCATCGAGAATTGTTGGCAGACTGAGCCGAACTTAAGGTAAATCTCACCCTCGTTGACTGATCTTCAACTGACATCGTCAGACCTTCCTTTGATACGATCGTCTCTGTGTTGACGGAAGTCGTGCAATCGCCACAACTGTTACACACTCGAACAAATGCGATGAAGAGAAAGACGAAGAACTATGCCAAATCTGTACCACGCTTCATGTGATCGATAAAATCTGATGTTAATTTGTCAACGAACAAAGTCGTGTAGCGATATGAAGCGACGAAGTTTCCAAAAAACGGAAATATTTCGAAATTTACAGCGATATCGTAAGTTCCACGTGGACCCCTGAGACAGATGTTGATTTGATAGCTTTCATCAAGCAATCTGCCACTCAGACCGCCCCCACCGGTGAGTCTCGACCCTTCTAGCTCGCATAGCGGCTACCCTGTCGTTTTGGTTTAGTTGAAACATAGGCAGAAAAAGCATCATTATCGCTGCGAGTGTTGTATTGGCTTTCACCATTCTCTTGGGTGCTTTCACAATCATTGGAGGCGTCTACTCCGGAAGGCAGAATTTCCGGACAGCCGCTTTACAGAATCATCCAATAGCAACAATACCTACGCAGCTGAGCTCGCCTCCCCCCAACGTACAGCTGGATGGCTCTCCATCGTTTCAAGTTGCATCTCAGGAGCCTTCAGCATCGGAAAAGACCTGATTGCTCTCATCTTAGCAATATACACATACAAAAACCCAAACGCTTCCCTATCAGTCAGGTTGGGCCAATTGTCAGACGTTTGTAACTTGTGGCCGAGGTAGAGGGGCACACTGATGGCAGCCGTGAAGACCTGCGAGGGAGGAAGACTTGTTGGCGTGCATCTTTCGGTGATTCCAAGTTTGTGTTGTTGGGCCAATGTATTTCCTCTTCCGTTTGTGTGATGACGACACGAAGTTCGACATTCAAGTCTCGATGGGTCGAACTTCTCCTTCCAATGCTCATGAATACAAAGCATAAAATTCTCTCTATCACGCGATACAATGAGAAACCAAACTTTCATCTAATCCAACATTGACTGTGATCATGCATTGGACACGTCTACAGATTCTCCTCCATTCGATTCATGGGTTGCTCCGGTGGAAACAACTCATTCTGCTGGTAGCTGTCCTTCATGTTGTCTCTGAAGTCTTCTTCGTCAATCAGAACCGATCCCTCCCGCTGATTTCACTCAGTTTCTCTCCTCCATTACTTTCTCTCACGATCTCGTCGATCTCAATAGTGGCACCCCGGTTCGATTGTAGCGGTCCGTATTTCGCCCTCTTCGAGAAGAGTCTATCGCAGTATCGATAGAAGACGATCGTGATGGGGATCTATCATCTCTGTCAATCTTCACTTGATACATCACCAAAATAAGATAAGAGATAACGATGATAAATAGAATCAACTGACCAGCACGAGTAGAACGGGTGATGCGTAGAACTGCTTTGCACCGAGTAGACCGACCATGGTTAATTGGAAGACACCCAATCCAAATAGCATTCTCCCGAATGTCGCCGTCCAATAGACACCTGAACCCCTCAGACGATCTATCATCTGCATCCTCTCACCTCCCGCGTTGTACTCCCTCGGAAATACAAATTGGATGTTGTAGAGGGTGGTGAAGAGAGCGAGACAGTAATAGACGATGGCGAAGAGTAATATCATCGGTTGCTGTCCTCCTTCAGTGATTGTAATGAAGAGACGCCCACCATGGTGCTGTACGTGATGACGATGGCGAATATGAGAAGGTCTTGAGAATAGTGTCCCACGTAATCAAAGTATCTACTTCTCTTCAGCTTCACATCGAATGGTGCGTCACCCTATGGTGTCTTTGTCTGCCTTCTCGTGTTCTCTGACGGTCTTGCAGAGGAATCGATGGTAGATGGCTCTGATGATGAGAGGTACGATTCTCAGCAGCTCCCCTGGAAAGGAAGAGAGAGCTTGTGTCATGACATAGATCATCATCGGCTCAGATTGGAGGGGAATATTTGTTGATAATAATGTCACGATCTGTCTTACATCAGGTGGAAGGAGAATAAAAGACAATGAAAGACAATGAAAGACAATGAAAGAGAATAAAATGAATCACCGTGTTGAAATCGGAGTTATTAGAAAGTCGTTTGATGAGGTCCAAAGCAGAAGGACCCAAGAGGAAAGACATGAAGACGTTGATGTAGTAGAAGACGAACCTTCAATGTCATAAACGACAACACCATATCATCCCCTCACAGTTTCTGGGTGACTACCAATTCAATCTTGATCTGAGAATGATATCCTACTTTACTCGTGGCAGTGCGTATGACAAACGGAACCCTTTCATTCATTCATCTCGTGAACGAAGATGAAAAAGAATCTCACATGGCCAGAAAAATGATGGTGAGTAGGACAGGTAGAATGCCCTCCACGATGGAGAAGAGCAATTGGCTCTTTCTCAGTAGATTCACGAGAGAAGGCATCATCTTGTCCAAGTTCTCCACCGTCGTGAGGAGAGAGAAGAATCCGATGGGTATCACCCACAACAGAGACTGATGACGTCATCACGAGTCACGTGATCGCACTCACCATGGCCAGAACGAAAGCGTCCAATACCAGTTTACTACCGTACGGTCAGTACGTACCGGTGACACGATTCTCACCGAAAGAATACACCGTTTGGACTGGCCGAGATATTCTTCCACACGACTGCCTTTGGATCCGGTGCCTGATGTACCTGCTCCACGGTTCACATCCGATGAAGTCCCAAATCGAGGGTCCCAATTCAGATTCTCCATCATTCTTCACCTGCTCTCCCAGCAAGAGACGATCAGTCAGCACGCT